>SMDT01003037.1:0-305522 GCA_005392925.1 Aquilaria sinensis | reverse complement strand
GCCAAAAATATTTTCACATGTAAACTTTTGGTACAATAGTAGTGGATGTACATTCTGTAAGTGTCACGCCCAGCCTAGCCCCTGGCCCATTTAGGCCCAATTACTTAACCATGCAGCAGAATTTTCATATAAGGGGCATTTAAACAAAACCAAACATATGGGCATGAATCCCAGGATATTACTAGTACTAGCTCATTGATTATTTACTTAAAGGTTTATATTATGCTCTCAGAAAAAACCTAGTACTTCTGTGGAACTTGTGTGTTCGTTTCTTTACTCAACTAGCCAAGTACATGCATGGCAACCAAAACACCAACTCAAGTTTTGGAAAACTTGTTTATAATGCATACGTCTTGCATACTCATATGTGTCATTTTACTTAAGTACCCGAAAGTGTCCATAAGCACTTAAAAACACAAATTTGGTTTTTAAGACAAACCAAAATACATAGCACATGCTTATACATGGCAAATCACACATAGAACACATTTCCACCTTAGAGACTTTGTTCCCACAATCTAGACTCCAAGTCCTGCACATAAAGTCCACGCTTATTAGCTTGTTACACAAGCAACCCATAACACTTAGAATACTTAGAATATTGAGCAAATACCACACTTATGCATAATACCTTTACCACAGAAAGAGTATAAAATACTCTTGACCTTAGTGCCTTTCAAGTACTCATTTTCCTACATGAAGTAGAGAAGGGCGGGTGAGTAAAACTCAGTAAGGATTCTGTGTGGCTCCCAGAGCCTAACATATGGCTTCCAAAGCCTAACATAGCCAAGAATAACATGGCAACAAATATTCCATGCTCCTGCAAAGAAAATACTAAAACAAAGAAAACACAAGACATATTGCAATAACAATAATAATAATAATAATTGGGGGTTAGCATGCACAATCAATCATAGAAGCACACAACACGCACACACACCACTTAACACCATATTCCCATAAAGGGCAAAGCAAGCATGATCCATATTTCTCATTTATTAGGTTAACCATTTTATTAATCCATTTTAAAATTTGAGCTCATTATGCTTGAGAATTGAGTTGGCCGACTCAATTCCTAGCCGTAATGCTTGCACGGAGCTAGCTAGCACAGAGTTGCCTAAGTAACAAAACATAGCCCTTTATAGTCTTCTTAGGATCACATGGCATTCAATATCCATCACCCAAGGGCCCGAATACTCAAAGAGTATAAGAATCCTTACCAAAACCGTTAGCAACTTTTGTTGCCTGAAAGCTTTAGAAGCTTGGCTTTTTGCCTTTTCCTTGCTTGTTATAGCTAGAACTTAATTTCTAGCTTGAGAACCTACAATGGCTGAATTATTAGCAAGTATATTCTTGCATTACCATAGCTCGAAAGCTTACATATACCAAGAAAACTTGGTGGAACACTCAATACCTCAACAAATGAGGTATGGCCGAATCTTTATGCTTGATTTCCTTCAAGCTTCCTCCTGACTTTTCTTGAACCCTCCACTTGATTCCTTGCCTTGGAAGGTTTTAGAAGCTTATGAACATTGAGGACACAAGCTTCACACTCAAGAACACCAAGAGCAGTACTTGGCTAAATGGTATTGTGGGAGAAAGAGTTGGGGAGGTGTTTGAGGTTTAGGAGGAAAGAATGAGTGTTTTAGAGTAAGTAAAATAAGTGAAATGGAGACTAAAATAAGTAAAATAATTGGAAGACTTATGTGGGTGGTAGGTGAGATAGTCAAAAGTAGGTGACAAATTGGAATACTTGTGTGGGTGGTGGGTGAGATAGTCAAAAGTAGGAGACAAATTAGAAGACTTGTGTGGGTGGTGGGTGAGATAGTCAAAAGTATGGGACAAATTGGAAGACTTTGGTGAAAGTTGGGTGGATTTGTCAAAAGTGGGGCACAAGTAAATGGAGGAAGGAATCCTAAGTGATGAGTTGGATGGGAGGTGGATTAAAATAATGGGAAATGGAGAAAGGTGGTAGTCATGGCATCCAATGCCTTTAAAATTGGCTAATCCCCCCCTTAGTTCCTCAATTCCTCGTATTTGGGCAATTGAGCCCAACCACCAAAAGTTCCCTTTTTGTCCAATTGAGTCCCTCACCTTAAGTTTTCATCAATTTTCTTGGCCTAAGCCAATATTAAATTCTAAGAGTTTCCAACACTCATCATACTCCCCAATCCCACTTAATTTAGTGTCTCCCGAACTCAATGAACTTAATTCCCAATTTAGGAAAAATTCTTCATATCTCGAGGCCTAATTACTTAGGATTTTGCGGGCATTACAGTAAGTGCACCTGGTAGGCCAGAAGGTAGGCCTTCCTGAGCACATAAGCACATACTAACCAAAGCATGTCCTGCACACACCCGGTAAGCCTGAAGGTAGTTCTACCCAGCCATCTACATGCACTCAATCCACCAATCTCCAACTTTCATAATTTAGTGTATTTGGTTAAGTAACTTGGGCTCCACCCACCTTTGTTTCAATCTTGCATATCACTAAGTAGTGAGACACAAAATAGACCCCTCATAATTGGTTAATCATTCTTAATAAATCTTTAACTAAAGTTGAGAAACTAAACATATAAATGGGCTAAGTGTCCTGGTTGTCATGTTCTAAGTCACCAAATGAGTTTGGACTAATACATTACCTTATGAACAGCCTAAAGAACATTGAATTGAACCTAGGGTGTGGGTGATTTGGGCCATGATAGAGATAGGTTGAGTTTGAAATCAACTTGGCACCAGGAGATGTTCTTATATGCATGGCCAAACATAGGATGGCCATTATTGACTTGAATGAGCTAAAAAAGTTAGATGAGTTACGTAAAATGGGGTTTCATTTGGCCTCGGGTACCCCATTGGGATGTACTTGTCTTATTTGTAAAGAATAAAGATGGAACCCTTAGGCTGTGCATTAACTATAAGAAGCTGAATGCACTAACCGTTAAGAACAACTATCCTCTTCCTAGGATTAAAGATCTGTTTGATCAATTAAAAAGAGCTAGGGTATTTTTAAAAATATATCTTAGATCTGGGTACTTCCAACTAAGAGTTGAGGAAGATTATAAACCAAAAATAGCTTTTAGAACAAGGTATGTCCACTTTGAGTACACAGTGATGCCATTTAGGCTCACTAATGTACCTGCCTTCTTTATGAACCTCATGCAAAGACTGGTCATGGCTTATTTGGGCCACTTTGTAGTGGTGATAATAAATGACATATTAGCGTACTCAAAGGATGAAAAAGATCCTAAAGAGCAGGTGAGGTTAGTGCTTGACTTGCTCAATAAGCATAAGTTATATGGAACACTGAGTAAGTGTTAATTCTGGACAATAGAGTTTGGATTTGTAGGCAATATCATTAATAGGAAAGGGCTAGTAGTAGATCCATAGAAGATTAAGGCAATCTTAAATTGGAAGCAACCCTAGAATATGAAGGAAGTTATGAGCTTTCTAAGGTTAGCTGGCTATTATAGGAGACTTGTGCACAAATTCTCTGTAATAACTACCCTACTAACTTAATTGACTAGGAAAGACCAAAAGTTTGAGTGGGGTGAAAATGTGAGCAAAGTTTCCAGGAGTTGAAAATGAGGCTGACTATAACTTTTGTTTTGGTATTGCCAGAACCAACTAAGGCTTATGAGGTGTATACTGATGCTTCACAACTAGGGCTGGGCTATGTGTTGATGCAAAGTACGCAAGCAGTTACATTTGGGTCAAGGCAACTATGGCTGAATGAGAAAACTTACACAGTACATGATTTGGACTTGGTAGCAGTAGTCTTTGTTCTTAAGCAATGGGGACACTACTTGCTGGGTAACAAGTTCTAAATTTATATAGATCACAAAATTTTAAAGTACCCTTTTACATAAAAGGACTTAAACATAAAGTAGAGAAGTTGGATTAAGTAACTTAAGGATTTTAAGTGTGCTATTGAGTATACTTTTTTGCAAAGCTAATGTTGTAGTTGATGGCTTGAGCAAGAAGTATACTTGGCTGCTTAAGGTTGGGGAAGAAGGAAACAAGACAAAAAGTTTTGGTTTGACTTGGTTAGCAAGGAAGTGGGAGCAATGGGGAACAAATCAAGTGAATGTGCTAACCATTAGACCAGAATGGAAGAAATTGATAAAAAGGCTCAACACCGTGATAGAGGTCCAGCTTAGGTTTCTAGGTAAAAACAAGGAAAATTATTTTAGGATTTTTTCCTATAGTTAAGGGTTGTTGTACTTCCAAAATAGGATTTATGTGCCTAGGAAAGGTGACCTTAGGTGATAGCCAAACGCTATCGCCTCTATCTGGCCGAACTCCCTGCCACAAGAATGGCCAGAAGAAGCTGGCGCTACCCGAGAAAAGGTGTGATCATGCACCTCGGGAGATAGCCGAAGAGTTCCGAGCCCGGCACGCCAGGAAAACCCGAGGACACTACTTGCCCCCCCAAGGTTGTGAACATCGCCTTCGGAAAAGCGGCACCAAACATAGCGAGCCGAACATGATATCCCCGAAGGCGGAACTTCCTGAAACTGGGAACCCCCGAACTGAGGGCTTGTTTCCCGAAGAGGCTCTGTCCGTACCAAAGGACGACCTCACCCAGGGACCTCGGGAGTACGGCAGGAGCATTTATGGAAGCATTTAAGGAAGCCTCTGACACGTCCTTTCACAGACATCACAAGCCGCCTCAAAAGGCGCTCTGACACACGGACGCCATCAGAATCACATCATCGCCCATCTCAGCACATGGCTCAAGGCAACCTGCTACCAGCTATCTGTCTCCTATGCCCAGAAATTCAGGAACATCCGACCGAACACGTGTCGCGATTTGAACGGGCTAGGCAATCCTATAAATACCAGGAATTAATACTTGGCAGGAGGTTGGTTGGCAAAACACTGCTCCCACACTCTGAGAAAATTACCAGGCGAGACTCTTCAGCCCTGTGTGCTATTACCTTTGCCTTTTTCTCAGCCAACCACTGACTTGCGCGTCGGAGGCTCCCCCCCCGGAAAAACACTCCGGGGGCCTCCTAACCCTTTGTTTCTGAGCTTTCAGGCACACTCCCTTGGGCGATCCATCCTCCAGGTGTTCTTCCTCCCAGAAGTCTCTCCACCAGTCACCATGACTATAAACGATGAGGCTCCACGCCATCATTTGGCGCCGTCTGTGGGAACCCGCTCTGAGATCGCCGTCGTTGAAACTCGGCGTTCTAAGGACAAGGGGCTCCCAAAGTCCCCGTCCGCGCCTGAGACACAACCGGCTGCTGAGCAAACACTCCCAGAGACTTCTGTGCCCGAGGAAGACCGCCCTCTAGTAATCACTATGAGCTTCCTGAAAGACTTTCAGCGTTCGGTCGTGTCTGAAATGACACAGCAGATCGACCGAAGATGGCCACAGCAAGCACAGGCCCAGAGACTTCCCTCACCAGCACGCCCTCGGGAGAGAAGCCCGAAGTCCACTCATTGCAGTTTGGGAAGCGGAGATCCGCGCGAAGAATCGTCCACAGAAAATACTCCCCTCGGGAAACAGCCTGTGGGGCAGAAGAGGTCTGAGCGACCGAGGGTCTTGCAGCAAAGAAGTTCGCTGCCTGAGGCGAGGTCCCTGTCCCCTCAGTGCCGAACTCGCCCCCCGAAAAGGCGCCGGCAACCTCGCTTCCCTGAAGAAGGGCCTAGTGCCACAGTGCTTATGGAGAGGATATTAGCACGGATAGATAGGGTGGAGAAACAAGTGGCCAGAAAACCCGTTTGGGCCAGACTCTCGGGAACATGCTGCGAAGATGACTCCCCATTCATTCAGGCCGTTGTTGAGGCAGCCATGCCAGGTGACTTCAGAGTACCTCGGTTGGAGATTTATGATGGCCGTACTGATCCACAGGCCCATCTGACGAAGTACAGACGCAGCATGATAATGCACGGTGCTGACGACGCTACCATGTGCAAGTGCTTCGAAGTCACCCTCACAGGGCCAGCAACTGCATGGTACAATTCATTGCCTTCAGGGACCATTACTGAGTTCCAGGAGTTGTCCACGGCCTTCACGCAGCAATTCATTGGGAGCCGACCTACTGCGAAGATGCCTGTCCAGATGTTCGACATAGAGCAGAGGAACGGAGAAACCATCCGAGACTATGTCGAAAGATTCAATAGGGAAGCTCTGAGCGTCCCAGACTTCCGGCCCGAAATCCGCATTCTTGCCATGACACGGGGCCTTCGGCGAGACTCACAGCTATTCTACGAGTTCTCAAAGGACCCACCGGAGACCCTCGGAGAATTTTACCGAAGAGCAGAACAGCACATGACCGCCGAAGAACTAAGAATGGCTGGGCCGAAGTCTGATCACCACCGCGCCGAAGAGTCCAATCAACAAGCTCGGCATCCGACCGAACAAGCAGGACGACCTCGGAGGATGCGGGGAAGGAAACCCCAAAGTTTCACACCATTGAGCACTACACGGACCAACATTCTCATGGCGCTGGAAAGGCAAGGGACGCAGATTCGGCGACCAAGGGCCATGACCGCCGATAATAAGAAGAATGCAAAAAAGTTCTGCCAGTTTCATCGCGACCACGGTCATGACACCGAAGACTGCTTCCAGCTGAAGAAGTACATAGAGTCGCTGATAAAACAGGGCCAACTTCGGAAATACCTGAGGATGCCATCCCCGAAAGGCAGAAAAATGGAGGAAGAAAGGGCCGAAGATGAGGACTATGACTCCGACAGGCGGAGAAACCGAAGTCCAAAAAGGCGCCCTCCACCTCCGGCAGGGGTTATCCAAACAATCACCACGGGGCTCCCATCCTCGGAAAGAAAGCGAAAGGTCAGAGAAATTGCAATCACGGAATATCAAAATCCAGCAAAAAAGCTGGCCCGCAAAAATGGATCCACCATCGTCTTCCCCCACGACGATCCACTGCTGATCATGGCGAGGATAGGGAACTGGGACGTCAAAAGGGTGCTACTTGATGACGGATCAAATGCGGACGTCCTATTCTCGCACTTACTGCCGAACTTGGGCATCTCCAGCAGCGAACTTAAGCCAGTCACCTCGCCCACCTTCGGGGTCGGACCATCCGAACTGCCTGTTCTCGGATGGATCGACCTCCCACTGATGATGAAAGGGACTTCGGTAGACGGAGCAGCTGAGTTGTACGCCTCCACAATGGCAAGGTTCATCGTCATGGATGTCCCGTCCTCGTACAACGCCATCCTTGGAAGGCAGACACAGGGAAGCCTGCACATTCGCCCTGATGTGAAGTACTTGACCGTCACATTCGCCACCAAGGATGGAGATGCAGAGATCTTCATAGACCAGGCCGAGGTGAGAAAGGTGTTTGTGAAAGCACGAAAGGCCCCGGCGAGCAACTTCGCACAAACAATGGAGGCAAAGGCGCCAGAAAAAGGCAAAGAAGAAGATCTCGCAAAAGCGGAAATGGAAACAGTAGAACTTATCCCAGGACAATCTACCCGAATAGGGAAGAGCTTGGCCGAAGGTGAGAAGGAAAACCTTGTATCCTTTCTGCTGAAAAATAAAGATCTGTTTGCCTACTCGCCAAAAGATATGCCAGGGGTAAACCCTGGCATAATACAGCACAGCCTCAAAGTAAGCCTGAAAGCAAAACCTGTCCGGCAAAAGAAACGAAGCATCTCGACCCACAAGAGCAACTTTGTCAAAACCGAGGTCCAGCGTCTGTTAGACGCCGAAGTCATCAGGGAGGTGAAGTACCCCGAATGGTTAAGCAACGTGGTCATTGCCACAAAAGAAGGTAGCAGCAAACTCCGGATGTGCATCGACTTCAGAAACCTGAACGATGCTTGCCCAAAAGACTCATACCCTCTGCCGCCAATAGATCAACTGGTAGATTCAACTGCTGAGTATGGGCTCCTTAGTTTCCTAGACGCCTTCAGTGGCTACCATCAAATAAGGATGGACCCCGAAGATGAAGAAAAAACCGCCTTCATCACGGAGGGAGGAACATACTGCTATGTCAGAATGCCCTTCGGGCTAAAAAATGCAGGAGCCACCTACCAAAGGTTGATGAACAAGGTCTTTAAAGACCAAATGGGGAGAAACATGGAGGTGTATGTTGATGATATGATAGTCAAGAGCAAACTGCCTGGCTATCACACTGCAGACCTAGAGGAAACTTTCCAAAAGCTCAGAGCCTTCGGGATTCGGCTCAATCCTGAAAAATGCATCTTCGGGGTAACCTTAGGAAAATTCCTTGGATACATGGTATCCGAAAGAGGCATTGATGCTAATCCCGAGAAGATTAAGGCGCTGCTTGAGTTCTGAACTCCTGCCACAGTTAAAGACGTGCAGAGGCTCACCGGAAGAATAACCTCTCTGAGCAGGTTTATTTCCAGGTACGGAGATAGGTGTCGACCCTTCTTCAAAGTCCTCACAAAGGCAGCAAAGATGGAAGGCGACCTCGAAAGGAATGATTGTCCTTGGGACAAAGATTGCCAAAAGGCCTGGGAAGAACTCAAAGTCTACTTGGCTAGCCTGCCGACTCTGCGACAACCTCGGGAAGGAGAGCCCCTCATTTTGTACCTCGCCGTCACGGAGAAAGCTGTAAGCTCGGTCCTCGTGAAAGAAGAAGGGCCAAAGCAATGGCCAGTCTACTACGTCAGCAAATCCCTGCATGGCGCTGAAATCAGGTACCCTCTGCTTCAAAAAGCTATATACGCCTTGGTGCTTGCAGGGAGAAGGCTGCGACCATACTTTCAGGCTCACCCCATCATCGTCCGAAGTAGTCTACCACTACGGGATGTTATGAAAAAAGTTGATCATTCGGGAAGGCTCTCCAAGTGGTGCATAGAGCTTGGCGAACACGAAATCATATATGAACCTCGGAAGGCCATAAAAGCTCAAGCACTAGCAGATTTTATCGCCGAAATATCCACCACTAAGGAAAGCCATTTGGATCCAAACGGAGGTGAGCCAGAGTGGACCTTCCATGTTGACGGAGCCTCGGGATCCAAACACCAAGGAGCTGGAGTAATTATCAGAGGGCCCGAAGGCCTAGCGGTAAAGAAGGCTATCAAGTTCAGCTTCAGCGTCACTAACAATGTGGCTGAGTATGAAGCCCTCATAGCGGGATTACGCTTGGCCAGAAGGATTGGCGTGAGAAACTTAAAAGCTCACAGCGATTCCCAGCTGGTAGTTCGGCAGACGGCAGGAGATTATGGGGCGAAGGACCCAACCTTGGCAAAATACCACGAGCTGGTAGCAAAGCTCATCCAAGAGTTTGACGCCGTACGGATCGAAAATGTACCACGGCGGAATAACACTGAGGCAGATTGCTTGGCGAAGTCTAAAACATACACCGAGGTGCTAGATCACTCGAGCATCTCAGTGCTGAGCATAGTGACCTCGGGAAAAGGATGGAAAGATCCCATAAAGAGATACCTCGCAGAAAATGTGCTACCCGAAGACCTCGGCGACGCTTCAAGATTGCGAAGACGCTCTGGCCGATTCTTCCTAATTGGCGAAGAGTTAAACCGACAGGGATATGCAAACCCGCTGCAAAGATGCGTGGATGAAGAGGATACTGAAATGGTCCTTGAAGAGGTCCACGAAGGCATGTGTGGTTCACATATTGGAACTGATGCCCTTGCGGCGGTGATACTTCGCCAAGGATACTTCTGGCCTACCCTGAGAAAGGATGCAAGGCAGTTCGTCCGAAAATGCGGAAGTTGCCAGAGACATGCAAACATCCAGAGGGCACCCTCGGAAATGGTAACCTCGGCAGACTATCCTTGGCCCTTCGCTGTCTGGGGTATAGACCTTATTGGGCCACTCCCCTCAGCCCCCGGAGGCGTGAAATTCTGCGTGGTAGCAGTAGACTATTTCTCCAAATGGGTCGAGGCAGAACCCCTAGCAACTATCTCGGCAAAAGAAGTGCAAACGTTTGTGTGGAAGAACATAGTATGCAGATTCGGCATACCGAGGGTACTAGTGGTTGATAATGGATCCCAATTCATAGACAAAGGATTCCAGGAATTTATCAGCGACCTCGGAATAAAAATGCACTTCGCCCCAGTAGCTCACCCCCAAAGCAACGGGCAGGTGGAAGTATCTAATAGGACCATAAAAGATGGCCTGAAAAAGAGACTGGGGGAAGCAAAAGGGAAATGGCCAGGAGAACTCCAAAGCGTATTATGGAGTTACCGAACGACGCCCCGAAGAGCCACAGGGGAGACTCCCTTCTCACTCGTCTTCGGTACAGAGGCTATTATCCCAATAGAGATAGTTCAACCTTCAGTACGGGTGTAAGTATTTGATGAAGGTGGAAACGACCTCGGCCTCAGAACCAAGCTCGACCTCGTCGGCGAACACAGAGAAATAGCCGAGCTGAGAAGAAAAGCTTTTCAGCAAAGAGTGGCCGCGGCTATAAACTTACGGGCCAGGCCAAAAGAAATCAAGAAAGGAGACCTCGTTCTCCGAAAGGCTGACTTTGCGCCTCGAAGGCCATCCCACGGAGTACTTCGCGCAAACTGGGAAGGACCTTATCTGGTCCTCGCCGAAGTACGAAAAGGCGTGTACAAACTTGGCGATGCCGAAGGCGTAGAATTGAAAAACACTTGGCATTCAGACGCCTTGAAAAAATTCTACGCCTAAGCTTGAGCGAAGGAATCATACTGTACGAAAAATATTCTAAGTACAGAAGTATCTTGAGAAAATTTCTTAAGTGCAGAATTGTACAAAATTCCGCGAAGATGCTCGCGACGAACACAGATATGACTTTCCGAAGTCCCTTGAGCCATCACGCTCGGGAAAGATGGGAAAAAATCTCTCAGACTCGCCGTAATAAGCGCAGAGACAGTTTTCCGAAGTCCCTTGAGCCATCACGCTCGGGAAAGATGGGAAAAAATCTCTCAGCGGTACTCGCCGTAATAAGCGCAGAGACAGTTTTCCAAAGTCCCTTGAGCCTTCAAGCTCGGGAAGGATGGAAAATAAAAAATCTCGCAAAAGGTTTCTTAAGTCTTTTGAGCGAACATGCTCGGGGCAAAGGGAAATGAAAATTTTTGACTGAAAGGTTTCCGAGGTCCCTTGAGCGAATGTGTTCGGGACAAAATGGAAATGCAAAAAGACTTAGTCAAATTCTTCAGACTTTCCAAAAAGCCTCTGGAGCGAACAGGCTCGGCCAAGGGAAGGTAAAAGAGTTTCTTTGATTGCAGGTTTTCCGAAGTCTCTTGAGCAAATGCGTTCGAGGCAATGAAAATAAAGAAACTTGAAGAAACACTTAGCCAAAAAAGTCTTCATTAAGGAGTAAGCTGCTTTACAATAAAGAAGTGCCCGAAGAAGGAATACAAAATAGAAGGGAAGGAAAAGGGGCCCTAAAATAGCCTAAGGGTTCGCGGCGTCCCGAGAGCCACTCGCTTGCCCGCCCTTTTCCACCACCTTTGGCGCTGGAATTGAAGGAGGAAGGTTCAAATGTTCGACCTTGGACCATTCCCACCGAGGTCCCCCAGGAATGTTTAGAGCCTCTAGAAAAGAGAGGTCCAGATCTGGGAACCTCTGGAGGACTTGGTGCCGAGCAAGGCAGAAGCCGTCCTGAAAGGCGACCTTGGCCATTTGATCAGACTTGTTCTTCTCAAGCTCGAGGTCGTCAAGCTCGTCCTTCAGATCCGCGATCTCCTCTTCCAGCGCCTTTATCTGCTCCTTTCCCTTCGGATCCTTCTTCAAGGACACGACCTCGGCTGCAAGGATGTTTTTCTCAGCTGTCAGCGCCAGTATGATCTTGTCAGATTCTGACTTATCCTTTAGAAGCTCCTCGTTGGCGGCCAGCATTCCATTTATCTGCTCGCCGAGGTCAGCAATCTTCTGGGAGGAGTCCTTCTCAAGTTCTTCTTTCTCCTTCCGGAACTCCTCCCGAAGGGCAGCAACTTTCTCCTTCGCAGCATCCGCTAGCTGCTGGTTTTTGGCGATCAACTCCAGGCGTGTGGCCTTCGCCTTTTCTAAAGTATCTAAGGCCGTAGTTCGGAACACAGCCTCCCTGGCCACCCGAACTCGGAGGTAGCCAGCATACCCCAGCAGCTGCGAAGAAGATAAACGCAAGGTCAGTAAGAGCCAAACACTTAGGAAAAAATTGAAGGAAATAGGTCTGAAGAGTATACCTGAGCAGCATGCTCGGTAACTTTCACGGCGAGATCGTTGTCCTCCGGATAGGTCGCCACAATAGCCTTGAAGGAGGCCTCAGTAAGCACCCCCTTCGAAATTTCCTTCGCCATTTGAGGACAGTCCTCGGAGTACAAATTCATGTCCTCCGTGAACGTCCAGAAAGGCTCCTTTGGTATCTTCCCTTGCGGGATTTTGGCGTCCCGAAGAGCTCGCTTCCGAGCATGTTCGGCCGCCCAGTCAGGGGTAGTCAACTCCCCTGCATGGTAAGAATGAGAAGGAGATTAAAGAAAAAGAAGGCAATCCAGAAAAAACAAAGGAAGTACACTTTGTCTGGAAACAAACCTGGTGGAACCTCGACAACGACGTCCTCGGAGTCCTCGGCCTCCTCGGTCGAAATGCCCTTGCCCTTCCGCCTGCGCCGCTCCTCGGCAGAAGGTACTTCTACCACTACATCAAGGAGGGCCTGCGACGCAGTAGGACTTTGGGGAGGGACGTCGGTTGGAGGGACGTCGGCGGAAGGTCTCAGGGACCTCGGCCGAATCATCAGGCGGCAAAGTGACAGCAACCTCGGCGTCCTCGTTTCCCTCCCCAATACTTTCCAAAGGGGAGGAAAGAACAGTCTTCTTCGCCCGTTTAGCCGAGGGACCAGCACCAACGGACTTCCGCCTTCGGGAAGCCGCCTTCTTTGTCTGCTCCCCCTTCTCCACTTGGCCGGAGAAAAGGGACTTGTAATAGGCGGCAGTCCCGTCGCCCATCTCTGAAAAAGGAGAGAAACATCAGCGTAAGTCCGAGGAAAAAACAGCAAAGGAGTAGAAGATGTCTCACTTTCGACAAGCTTTTCGAAAGAAATTTCCTCCTTAAGAAGCTTGACCAACCAGGAATCCTTCCCGGCGATGGCAGGAGCTGGCATCTTGAGGTCAGTCTTGTGCTCCTTTACCACCTTTAATTCCCGAAGGACCTCTTCGGTCATCAACTTCCAGTTGATTGGAAAAGGGTAAAGGGCGCGCGGAGCGACCTCGGGATCCCAGTCAGAGACAGCCCGAATGCGGGCGTCGAAATCCGCGAACACGGGAGCCAACTCTGGGGTCAGCAGCATCCTCGGATCAACAACGTCCACATCCAGTGTTCCCTGAGCCCATTTGGTCAGAACGTACGACCAGGCCTCGTCCATCTTCAGGAAGAAGAACTTCTGTTGCCACCCCCGCCAGTTGCCACCCCCGCCAGCTATCCTTAGTGGCGAAGGTGAACATGAATTTCTTGCTCCCGGATCCCCGAGGTAGCATGAAATAGAAGCCACCCTTCGGGACCACAGAGAGCTTGTAGTACTGCATAAAGATTATGAAATGGGGTTCTATCCCGAAGACGCCACACATGCAGAGGTAGGCGTTAAAATAGCAGAACGAGTTCGGGGGAAGCTGGTTCACAGCAATGCCATGAAATTTGCAGAACTCGCACACCATCTTCGGGGGAGGATACCGAAGACCGGCCTTCAGCTGGGCTCGGAAAACGGTAACCTCCTTACTATGGTTTGAAAAAGCATAATGGCTAGAACGAGGCAGCCTAGTAATGGCGTAAGAGGGAAGAAAGAATTTTTTCTTCCACCTCTCTAACTTTGCAGGGGTGGTGCAACAAGGATGGGCTAAAAGAGGCTGCCAGCTCTCAGGAATGGGCATTTTCGACATGAAAACGAGTTTGAAAACGGAAGAAAACAGTTTCCAGAGAAAAACTCAAAAGAACAGAGGGATCAAAACGCTCTGGAAAACAAAAACCCACCGAAAGATTTGCCAAAATCTGAGGACGCCGTCGTGAAAGTTGGCTGGAAAAAAGCTCTGATTAAGGTAGCTCCGCCACAGAAAGCAAGAAAGTGCAAGAACAGGGGCAAAGCAGAGAAAAGAGCAGAAGAAAAAGCAAAAGGAACTTATGATGGAATGGGCTATTTATAAGCCAGAGGTGGGTAACCGAAACATCGTCATAAGTACCCTTTGGAGGCGAACCGTCGCCGTAACTGCTCTCTGCACCTGAAAAGGCGCGCCCTCTGTAACCGACGCGACTCTCCTCCAATGGCAAAGCGCCATGTGTCAACCACTGCGCAAAAATGGGGGACACGTCCTCCAAGCGTCCCTTGAAAACTGGGACACGTCTTCTGACATCCCTGGAAAACTGGGACGCGCCGCTCAGACTGACACGCTTGGCCAAACAGACCTGCAGAAACAAAGAGCAGGCCAACTCGAGGACGCCAAGAGACAGGCTATGGCCGAACAGCCCATGACCTTCGGGCAAGAGGTGTATCTTCGGCACAGGCTCCGCCTCGAAGACACCAAAGAACAGGCCAAGGCCGAAGAGCCCATGATCTTCGGGCAAAAGGCGCAACCTCGGAACAGGTTGAGCTTCCAAAGAGACTCCCATAAACAACCTCGGAAAGAGATGCAAAACTGAAGTCTTCACTTCGGCTTTCCAAAGGGGGGCATGTGATAGCCAAACGCTATCGCCTCTATCTGGCCGAACTCCCTGCCACAAGAATGGCCAGAAGAAGCTGGCGCTACCCGAGAAAAGGTGTGATCATGCACCTCGGGAGATAGCCGAAGAGCTCCGAGCCCGGCACGCCAGGAAAACCCGAGGACACTACTTGCCCAACCCAAGGTTGTGAACAGATCGCCTTCGGAAAAGCGGCACCAGACATAGCGAGCCGAACATGATATCCCCGAAGGCGGAACTCCCTGAAACTGGGAACCCCCGAACTGAGGGCTTGTTTCCCGAAGAGGCTCTGTCCGTACCAAAGGACGACCTCACCCAGGGACCTCGGGAGTACGGCAGGAGCATTTATGGAAGCATTTAAGGAAGCCTCTGACACGTCCTTTCACAGACGTCACAAGCCGCCTCAAAAGGCGCTCTGACACACGGACGCCATCAGAATCACATCATGGCCCATCTCAGCACATGGCTCAAGGCAACCTGCTACCAGCTATCTGTCTCCTACGCCCAGAAATTCAGGAACATCCGACCGAACACGTGTCGCGATCTGAACGGGCTAGGCACTCCTATAAATACCAGGAATTAATACTTGGCAGGAGGTTGGTTGGCAAAACACTGCTCCCACACTCTGGGAAAATTACCAGGCAAGACTCTTCAGCCCGGTGTGCTATTACCTTTTCCTTTTTCTCGGCCAACCACTGACTTGGGCGTCGGAGGCTCCCCTCCCCCGGAAAAACGCTCCGGGGGCCTCCTACCCTTTGTTTCTGAGCTTTCAGGCACACTCCCTTGGGCGATCCATCCTCCAGGCGTTCTTCCTCCCAGAAGTCTCTCCACCAGTCACCATGACTATAAACGATGAGGCTCCACGCCATCATTAGGGAACAAATTCTAGAAGAAGCCGATGCTAGCAAGATGAGTGTGCATGTCGATGACCTAAAATATATAAAGACTTAAATATACATTTCTAGTGGCCTTATATAAGTCAAGATATAGGTGTTTATGTGTCTGAGTGCTAACATGCCCATAAGTTAAGATAGAGCACCAAGAGGGAAAACTTCAAAGCTTACCTATGCCATAATGGAAATAAGGCTCAATAGCTACAAATTTTTTGGTGAGAATGCTACTAACTAGAATAAATCATAATGCTATTTGGGTCACAATGGATAGGCTGACCAAATCAGCATACTTCTTGCCTATAAACCTCATAGACTCACTGGATAGGCTTGAGAAGTTGTACATTAAATAAATAGTGAGGTTGCATGGTGTACCAAATGACATTGTGTCTGATAGGGACCCTAGATTTGTTTCTAGGTTCTAAAAGTCCCTACACCATGCCTTAGGCACTCACCTCAAACTTAGTTCAATTTACCATCCACAAACTGATGATCAAACAGAAATGATAAGCCAAGTGTTGGAGGATATGTTAAGATGTTGTGTGATAGATTTCCAAGGGGATTAGGACTAACACTTACCCTTAGTGGAATTTTTCTACAATAACAGCCATTATTCAGTAATTGGTATGGCCCCCTTATGAGGTTCTCTATGGCAGGAAATGTATAACCCCTTATTGTTGGCATGAGCCTATGACAAGTTAGAGGTTGGACCAAAACTTATAAGGAAGACCATAGAAAAGATTAAAATGATCCAGAAGAGGATCATGGCAGGTAACAATTGGCAAGAATCATATGCCAGCCAGACAAGAAAAAGGGACTTAGATTTCCAAGTTAGGGACTTGGTATGAATAAAAGTATCCCCCATAAAAAGGGTGATGAGGTTTAGGAAAATAGGCAAGTTAGTCCCTGGTATGCAAGACCATACTAGATTGTGGCTAGGATAAGTAATGTGGCATACAAATTAGACCTACCATCTAAGCTGAGGCACATACATGACAGCTTCATGCAAGAATGTTGAATAAGTGCATCTTTGATCCTAGAAAATAGTCCCAACCACTAGTGTTCCTATAGCCCCAAGTCTTACTTATGAAGAAGAACCAATCTAAGTGCTCGCAAGGGACATTTGGAAGTAAAGGAGTAGATGGATCTTAATCGTTAAAGTCCAATGGATAAACCATTCAAAGGAAAAAGCCACTTGGGAAGTTGAAACTAAAATGATCAGAAGCTATCCTGAGTTATTCCTAGGTCTCATGAGAAATTTGGAGGACCAAATTTAATAACCAGGGGAGATTGTCATCACCCTCATTTTACATAAGCCTTTGGCTGGGAGTAACAAGAAGAATAAAAGCTTGGGAAGTAAGAGAATGGATAGTTAAAGCCCTAAAAATGAAGATTTGGAGGTTACTAAAGGTGAATACAAAGTTTTACTTCAACTAGGTCCAAAGAATGTATGGGAAAATGGTCTATTTATATCTTTAAGTCACTTTTTATAACCTGAAGGGTTTCATTGGCTCAAGCAAAAGACTATCGAGTGTGAAAATTGAAAAAAATCTTGTCAACAAGGGACAATATGTACCAAGCAAGAAGGTAGGCTCCTTAGGGCTAGCATTTGAGCCAAATTAGTACCACATGGCTTAACCTAGATTTTTGCATGATTCCACTTCCAGTTATGCTTGAATCAGGTTACAAAAGCTATATTGGCAACTAGAGCTTTTCTTGGCAAAGTTCTACTCTGATTATAGCCAAATTAAGTAAAGAAAAGGAGAGGAAAGTGTATTCATTGTGTGGCAAGTGAGTAATGGGTTGTTTTGATACCAAGGAAAGTGGAATTAAGGGTGGAAAGGCTTTGAAGTTGCTGCCAAGAAGTTGGTATTAGGTAAGGATCATTAAGCACTATTTTCATTTTGAATCAATGGACAATGGCATGGTTCAAGTGAAATGGTGGGTGGTAGGTGATGACTATAAGGTCAAGGGAGCCTAAGAGCTAATAGGGGCAAGCATTAGGACTTGGAATTGAGTTTGATAGCTCAGTTCTTGAGTCTGGAGCTCTAAGTCTTACTATAGTTTCACTAATTGGGTTAAAATAAAATGGTGTTGTTGTGTGTGTATTCTGTGTGCCTTATTGCTATTGTTTGTGCAAATTGACCACTTGATTATGTATATATATTCTTGACTATCTAGCATTTTCTATGTCTTTATGTTTTCAATGCAGGTGCTTTTAGGAGGTTAAGTGTTTGTGATGCTTAAATATTTCTAAATTCGCTTATAAGTTGAACCATCCTTACCGAGTTATGAAAACTCATGTGCTGTCTTTATTCTTTCCAGGAAAGGGCTTGGTTGACAGACTTGGTGATGGTCTTCTAGTTTGTGAAGGTTGTTATTTTAGGTACTTAGTGAATGTTTAGTAGGTTTAGTTGTTAATGCTCAATATTTATGCTTACTATGTTGGGTAGGTAAAAGCCAAGCTCAATGTTCATTTGGCTCGTAAGCATTTGCTTTTTCATCATGTGGGAACTAGCTGTGAATGTAGTTAGTGTTGTGCCAGTGCAGTTTTACTGTGTAATGGAGCTTAAGCTGTAGTTTGTAGGAACTAAGCCCAAGTGTGGGCACTAGTAGACCTTCCCATATGTATATAACCTTTTGAGCATGTAAATGTGCACAGTTTTCAAATAAGAATCCAGGTTGCTTTTGCTGCCCATATTAATTTTAAAAGTGGATAATGCATAAACTAGCATAACCTTATATTTTGGTGCTAAACAAACTATGTTAGCTAGCTCAAGTAACCCATAATGCCTTAGCAAACTATATTGTAACTTGGGCTAATGCACGTGTCCTGGGGCACATGCCCATGGTGTTCTATTTGTGTCTTAGCCCTAGTGTAGTGTGCCCTAATAGTGTCCTGGACACATGAACCATGTGTCCCGATAGTCCACCGAGCACTAGTCCTAAATAGCCCTAGCAGTATTACTTTTATGTTGCAATACTGACACATGGGCTAATGCTAGTTTTGGGCGTGACACTCTTTCTCCACTTTAGAAACTGGAATAGTCTCCACTCAAGGCCTCCTTGGCTCAGAACCTTTTAATGGTTTTTTAGCCGTTATCCTCTTCATAGGTTTCTTCTCTTCCTCCTTGTTCTTCTTAAGCTCTCCAAGAAAGCCTTTTTTTAGAAGTCAATAGAGTCATCACCCATTTTTGTAAAACAAAAAGACATAACTCTAAGCACTTAGGAAGAAAAGTGAAGGGAAGTGAAAAAGAACTCACACTCTAAAAAATTAGAGTAAGATTGTTGTTTCTGAACTTCCTGAACCAAAGAAGCATTCTCCCTATTCAAGAGGTTTAGGCATGCCCAAGTCAGAAAAGTGTTCCTTGATCACTTTTAGTTCCTAAAGTGCCATTTGTTCATAAAGTCCCACTTAATGAGGAAGGGGTAGAGCTCTTGGCTTTCCATCGTGTCACCCCAGCCAGCCATCTACCTTATTCGAGCATCAAATTCATCAAACCTTTTCTGCAAGCCTTCTTCCAAAAGCTTGAGGGGGTTTGGAGTATCCATGTCTAAAGAACTCTAGGTCCATTTGCCTGATTTTAGAATGACTCTAGCATAGTCTCAAAGAAACATTTCTTTCCCTAGTTGCACCAATTGTCCATTATACCAAAGTAGAATGAAAATTTTGTATTCCCTGTATCTCAAGGGAGCAAATAATAGAAAGATCTCTTCAGAAAATGATGAAGCTTGTAGTACTTTATATAGAAAGAAGTGGGGCTTAATCTTGAACATGTTGCACATGTAAAGGAAGGCTTTAAAGTGTGCATAAGTGTTTTACGGGACCAGGTTGACTAGGATGCAATGAAACTCCTAGAAATCCTTCAAAAATTTGGATGAAGAAGCCTAAGTCCTACATTCAACTAGGTCTTGAAAAGGGTAATCTCGTTCTCCCAAGGACATAGCTAGGCTCACCTTTTTCAGGTAGATGAAGCAGCATGTAAAATGGAAGGGAATACTTCCTCCTTCATTTTTTCAACTTTTAAAGGGTGACACAATTGGAGTGAAAGTCTAAAGAGCCCTAAGGGTTTTCACCATGAATAGCTTATGAGACTTCGCACTGAATAGGACTGAAGGCCATAATATCTATCTAAAGGCTAAAAAAGTACCTTGGTTGGGTAACACTAAAAAGGGGATGGTGAAGGCCCTCACAACCCACCCAAAGTCTAAGAGGTTGCCAAACAGGTTGACCCGAACACTGTTGGACGGACAGTGGAGAGCTGAGTAACCCGCAAAATTTTTTCATTGGAAACAAGAAAAGGGTGGGTGAGCAAAGGAGAACTCAAAAGAAAAAGGGGAGTAAATGAGAATGAAATGAGTGAGGAACTTCTCTTAAGGGTGGAGTATATATGGCCTGAGTATTGAAACCCAAGAATTGCAATAGTTGCATTTCATTATGCCCAAAAGTTACCTTCTACGCCAAAGTGACATGTCAGATGAGAAATAGCTAGTAATAGATTGCCACATGTCCCTTAAAAACCCGAATGCGATCGAACCTACTTAGTTGAAATGATTGATAGCATGTCGTGTGGAATGAAGACACAAATTAGAGAAATGACAACTTCTAAAAAATCCTCAAGAAGTGCAACACTTATGAGCAAAAGTGGGAGAAAACCTAGGCCAATATTTGCCCTGAGATAAGGCCTACCTACTAAAAACTAAAAAGGAGTCAAAACTAGGGATTACCTAACATGATGAAAGGTACCTTGGCACAAGGGCCTACTGAGGAACTGAAATTGCCCCTCCTGAACAAGCATCCTTAAGAGTATCCATTCAGTGTTCAACATGACCTGATGTCTAAAGCCAAATGTTACTTCAACCTCAAGCTCATCAAAGGAAGGAGAGGGCATGTGATGGCCAAAGTGCTTACACCTTTCATGGCCTCACAAAAACTAGGCTAAATGCCAAAAACCTAAAGGTGCCTAGTAAAAATGGTACCTTGCTAAATGGGGAGCCCAGCATCACTACTACCTTGGCATAACTAAGGGAACCCTAGCTGGACTCCTAAGCCAAAGTCCTTGCCTGGCTAAGCCGATGGGCCACCTCGGTTCCTTTGCTCCACTAATGGAACTTTGCCTTGACAAGAGCAACGTCCTCCTAGGGGGCCTTAATAAGGCCATTATGATCTTACTACAGGTGGTGTCTCAAAGGCATGGCTGCAGGTGCCAAAGAGCTAGATGGCAAGGGGATACTCCAGGATATGAGTTCTTGAATTCTAGATCTGGTTGGACATATAACCAACCTCATCCAACCTTATCTCGGATATAGCGAACCAACCTTGTCTCGCCCTACCTTATAAATGTGAGGGACATCTACACACTTAAGTTAACCTTACTCTTACTCTCTTGTGCTCTCTCTCCACAAACTTCCCTATTTCATAGGCATGGTTTGAGCGTTAGAGGCTTTCCCCTAAAACTACTCTGGGGACCCCTCTTGCTCCCTTCTTTCTTATTTCAAGCCATCTTCTACCAGACAACTAACTCACCAACCTTAGCCATGTCAACCTTGTTAACTGGAAATGATGAAAGATCTCATATATTCAAATATATAAAGAGTGGTTATAAGGTATGATTGATGCATATCACTGCTCCCTTGGGTTCACGTTACATATGTAAGTATGTATTTATGTATGTATGTATAGTAGTACTTAATATTATGTATGATGCATGCATTTTGTGTAAAAAATTATTTATATCGGTGCACTTATTTATGGATTATATATAAGTATGCATATAAGTATAAAGCATGTTCATTTGGGTATAATGGTCCCTACAGAGTTCGTTTTAATGCCATGTAAGGTCAGGTTTCAAGCAGGTTGTGAGTGACTCTATTAGCTATAATGAAAGACATTATTATGGACCGAGGTTGAGTATGGAGGTCCCTCACCATTGATTTTTTCAGCACTATCTTAGTGCTTGTTTGCAATCTAGTGGCAAATTTGAGGGTCCGAAGCACAAAATGGCATATCTGCCTTCAGCTGCCAATGTTTGCTCGATAAGTGAAGGAACAAGACGATGGGAATATCTCAAACAAAAGCCAAAAGGTATACATGAAATCAAAAGCATCATGAACAATAGGGGAGAAACAAGACCCAACCATAGAAATCATCATCGTCGACACCAAAATTAGCCAATCAATAACATGAGGAGTAGAGGAAGAGGAGAAAAAAATGGAATTGATAGCATAGAAGTGGCTTGCACTTTCTATGGTATTGATTAGGGATGGCAAATTTTAACTCAACCTAATGACCTAACCCGATTCACTTGAACCAAACTTGAAATGACTTAATTTAACAAGAAAAGTCAACAACTAGAACTTGATTACGTTAGTGTTGTGCCCAAAAGCCAATCATGAGATGATTGTATTTTTGCATATTGAGTCATGATATTTTATTAAGGCATTAATCTAGTAATTATGTTTGTTCTTTTGTTTCTACGTAACATAATAAACATAATTATAACCCTAAAATAAAGATATTCTTAAATGTCCCTAGTCTATTATTATCATGGAGTGGGTCACAATAATACATAACGACTAGCATATGTTGAGACTAATATGAGATACGTAGTCTGCATATGGGTACAAGTTAGAGAACTTGTGTACTTGACCAACCCAACTTGAGAACACTATATGAATCGTTATATAAGTGTCATAAGTGATTCTTATAGTGATCATGTATATGTAGTCCTTTTACCTAAGGTCATCAAGGTTCCCTACATGTAAGTCACATGCTTTGATACTTCTCTTTGTTGCTCGTAACTAAGTGAACTTGAAGGAGGTCATTGGGTATATCACATATCATGCGGAGGGTTTTGTATGATCAAGATGAGATTTGTCTCTCCTATGTAACAAAAGTAATATCTTCGAGCCCCTTGATAGAGTGAGCCTAAGAAATGCATGGCCATGCTCGGATAAGTTGATATATGATATCAATGTCATCAGTTTAAGTTAGTCTACTTGGTAATCAAGAAACCAAAGATTGGGCTATATGAGAGTGACACATTCCATGTCTCGTGCTTAGTCTTGATACCTTGGACAAAGGGACAATGACATATACGGATAATGATCATAAAGGTTTAGTCGAATCACCGACAATCTTATCACTTGGGTAGCAATGATGTGTTGTTAGATACCGCTAATTGCTTATGATCATAAATGTGATTTATGATCATTGCCAATGTGGTAAAAGCCTATTGGGTCGCACACATAAAGCCTATTTGGATTATTTGAGTGCATGGGCTAATTTATTTGGGTTATGATTTCATGATAATTTTATATTAATAATTGGCCTAAAAGTTGAGCCATTATTAAGCCCAAAATTAAAGCCTAATTGGATTAGGGATTTGAAACCCATTAGACTTGGAAGTTGAGTCTCACTATAAATACATCATATAGTGAGAAATTCACAGCTCTTGCCCTAGTCTTTCAAAAGGTTCCAGCCGCACTCTTTTCTTGTCATTTCTTGGAGAACACAAGCTAGCATTGTGAGTGTAAGAGAAACACATCTACCGGGACATGGCGGAAGTATGGTGATCCTGATAGGCTCGTGTGGATACTGTAGAGAGCTTGAACACGTCAACTGTTCAGGTTTTGTGATTGGACCCAACAGTTGGGTGAAAGATCTCAACCGAATTAGGTATGAAAATTTCAAACACTCGATTTACTCCATTTCACTTGGATCCTGGAGGGTTTCAATTATATTACGATACACTTGTTTGGCTCTCAAAATCCTACGAATTGTACTTGACTTGAAGCAGAACCCAATTTAAATGAAACTAATGAAAATGACCAAAATTTGAAATTAACCATGACTATACCTGACAAATCCCAATTTTAACTTAAATTAATATAAAAAATATGGTTAGAATAGATTAAAACTTGTGATTTTTTGTACATTGATTATTTGCCTAAATTGTAGATTAAGTATGCCCGCACAATTTAGTCAACTCAAATGATACTTTAAAAATATTTTTTTTGATTATCTATCTTATGGAACTTGAAGAAGAATCCACAAATCCACAAAACAACCTTACTTTTGTTTGTTTGGGTATCTTTTAGGATTTAATAATTTAGGGGTCTTAATAATTTTCAATACTCTCAATTTGGCAATCTCACTAATAACAATCAGCTTAATTTGACAATCTTTGTGATTTTAATAGAAAATTTTTTAAAATTAGGATGTTTTTTTAGATTAATTATATATTAATATATCTTCATAATTTTTTTAATATTTTTATGTCTTGTTAAATGAAAATGGTTTAATAATTTTTTTCTCGCTTCATGTTACTAATATTCCCACCCTATATTATTAGCAATGGCAAATACAATGTTAGCCTTTAATTAGTTATTTTTTATTTTGAATTTAATTATTGGAGGTAAATATTTTTTTTATTTCTTTTGTTTATTCACTGTATTCTAATTAGCAACCAATGTGATATTTGTTTCCAGCTAGTGTTTGTCCCAATTTTAAATACAATTATTGGAGCCAAATATTCTGTTTAATTTGTTATCTATCTCCCACATGGACTTATTAACACAAAATCCAAAACCCTAACCTTAACCTTAACTACATATCCTCAATTCTAACAGCAAATTCTAAATATAAATCTAAATCTAAACTCTAAACTATAAATATAAACCCCAAAGCTAATTGCCTAACACTAACCCTAACGTTTACCATAAACCCTAAATCTAAAGCCAAAAGCTAAACCCAAAACCCTAACTCTCAATCCTAAAACCCCAAGCACGAATCCTAATCCTAACAATAAACCCCCAATCCTAATTCTAAGCACTATACCTAAACTTAAACTCTAAACTGTAAACTTTCCCTAGTTCCAATCCTAACGTCTACCAAAAACCCTAATTCTAGACTCTAAGCCATAAACATAAACCAAAAAAGCAGAACATTAGCCTTAACCATAAACCCTTAATCTTAACCCTAAACTCCTAAATCCTTGAACCCTAATCTTAAAACCTTAAACCTTAAACCTTAAACCTCCACACTCAATCTTAATCTTTCTTTAAATCTTAACCATTTTCTTTCAGTATTTTACACATTTAGTAAATATCATATTTGGGGCTTTTCATATTCAGTTTGAGAAATTTCATATTCAGTAAATCTCATATTTTGAGACTTTCACATTTAATAACTTTCATATTTGCTTCCTTCCAAAACAAATAACTTTTATATTTAGTAAGTTTAATGATCATGGTAGGCGATTGTCAAAATTACAATATTGGTACCCAAACATTTAAGTAATGCAACAAGTTACTCAAATTCTAAAAATTCTCATGTTAGTCACTCATAATAATTAAAACATTGATCCTTGAACTTTTTCAAATCTTTGCATTTTTACCTGAAAAAGTTTGGAATTTTGCAGTTTAGCTAGTGATCTGGAGTTGCATTTTCATTAAAAAAAAAAAAAGTTAAAATCCATAGCAAATTGGTCAGAACAAGAGTATAGCAATGTGTGTGCCTAATTGATAGCTAATTGAGTGTTTGAGTCTAAAAAAATAATAAAGTATTACCAGCAACGTTAAATAACCTAACTATGTACTAAAACATAAGTTAAGAAATTTTTTATGAATTTTTTATTAAAAATTAAATCCTTTAATTTAAATTTTAATGAAAGTCAAAAACTTATTTTGACTTATGCACTTGTAACTTGAATAAACCCGACCAATCAAATGAAATATAACTTGAGACCCGAATTACCTAATTTTAAATTACTCGAAATTGAAATTGGTCTGACATGTATGAACAAAAAATCTAATTAACTAAAAGCTAAATAATTGAATTTGAATCCAGATTCATGAGAACCGGATTAAATCAGAACCTAAATGGCTTGACCCAAATTCACCCCGACTCATCCAATAAGATCTCTCTAGTATTGACCCAGCGCAGCTTAACCCGTGTTCAATAACGATATAGCCATGACCAACTAGTCATTTCTACAATGTCCGCAAAATAAAGAAAAAAACCCAGTAGAAAACTTCTCCAAAAGTTCAACTAGTCCTTTCTTCGATTTCCGCAAGTATTTTGATGAAATCGATTCCAAGTGTTGCCTTGGGCATATGGATTCCGTAAGTATGTTGTTTTATCTTCGAAATTTTTCCGAACTTTTCTTTTATGCATTAAATGTTGGGTCAGGATAGATTTCTCTAGGTCACGGAGAAAGCTATTGGATAAGTATAGAAATTAATTACTTCCTCTGTTTCGAATTTATAGATCATTTACTTTCTTAACCAAAGTTTGAAATAAATATATTTATATTAATATATATTAAAAAAAATTTAAAGATGATATTTAAAAATTATAACTTTTTAAGTTTCACATTCACATAAAATATTTATATTTTTATAATAAATTTTTTAATAAATAAATTTATAAATTAATTGTTATAAATCGCAACAGAATCCCGTTTTGTGGGAGGGGGAACTCTATGGTCCTGTCCAACCGAGAGGAAAGCTGGCATAAACGTGAAGAAGCACGTGAAAGAGCCAGACAGTGAGCTGTCAAATAAGAGAGAGCGCAGGAGACAAGGCAATAAAAACATGAGCTACCATCTGAAGACTAATAATGTGGGTAAAACAAAATAGAGGTGCGTACAGAAAAGTTGCTTAACCATCACCAATTTTCTTTGGTACTCGTACAGGTCGAGTTTAACAGCACGTAACACGAGAACTTCCGGGAATTAGATCACAATTCGCGAACTCGATTTCAGGAATTAAAGCACTCTAGTCTATCCTCATACTCAGAGCGCGGATCTGATGCGGTTAGAAGCGGAGAGCGGCACCACAGGAGGCGCTTTATTGTCACATAGATCGGGACAGGGATTAACAGAAGCAAACGCCAGAAGCTCTGGGTTCTTCTCAAGCAGACCCATGTCCTTTTCCTCCATTGTAAGCCACACTTCTATCCCATCTCCTGATGCCGTCTCCACCAGAAAAATCAAGTTCTTCAGCTGGGGACAATCTAGTGATCCAGGGCACGCCCATTTCGGCTTCCCCCAGCCGAAATCCGCCCCATAAACTCCACGGTTCAGCACACTGGAACAGAAGAAGAAATCAGTGGATTCAGCGTTTTGGTTGGAGAAAGCTCCACAGAATTCTTTGTAGGACTTGTTGTCCCCTATCTTGCTTGTGTACTCGTTAATTTTGAGCTTGGCTTCTTTCAGAAGTCCTACTAATCTTTGCAACTCTATACTGTCATCGGCATTGCACACTACGGGAATTTGCAAGATTAGATTTCCGAAAGCTTTGTTGGACAGTAGCGGCCCCAACCTGCCTCCTCTCAAGTCGAACGCATAAGAAAAAATGGATGGCCTTTTCGAGCCATTCCTCTGCCTCGATGCAGCCATAGCGCACCCCCAGATGAAAGCCACGATAACGTCAAAGCGTGATGGGCGCTGTACAAATGTTGAGCTGCTTGCTCGTGTCCGGAGTTTCCTCAGGGCTAACGAATCGAACACGAACCTTCTTGTGACACACTTTTCGATTCTCAGGAATGTCACCCAGGGGCACAAGTTTGAGTCTTTGGGCAATAATGGATCTTGAGGGAACAAAGATGACGCAGAAAATCTTGGGACCGGGGGTTCAGCCAAGCCACGGGCAGTGGCTACCCAGGCTTCCATGAAGAGCAACATTGCAGAGCCATCTACGACCCTATGTGAACAGGCGTACGTGACGGCTATTCCTCCACATTTGAAGACATTTACTCGAACCATAAGGACATACCTGGGAGGAGCAAAAACGTCCTGATGAGGAATCAACTGGCGCACCAAAACCATGTCGGGTGGGCTCAGAATCTGGTGAAGAGTGCAATCCACAATTTCAGCTTCCACGTAGTGAGCTCCACCGTCGTTGCTGTCGACAAACAGGCTATCGCCGGAGAGCTTTCCCGCGAACGGGTAGAAGTGTACCAATGTTTTCGACAATGATTTTCTCATCAGAGCCAACTTTGAAGTGATATGCGAATGAGTGGTCTGGTCAGAGTTGGGATAGAAATAGACAATGGGAACTTGAACATGATCGTTGAGTTGATCCAACAAGGAAAGCTTGTAGGACCGGAGGTGGGGAGGAGTAGGAATCTCTGGTTTGATATGCTCTTCGCGGATGATCTTGATCTCCATTTCAGAGAACTCTAATTGACAGTAGTTCCGGTTCAGTGTCCGCTACTGGCCCAGTATATAGCAGTTATATTCGAACTTTTTGAGGAAAAAAAGTATACGAAAAATATTTGGAGTCAAATTTTTTGTACAGCGCAAATTAAAGATCCTTACCGTGCGTCGAGTGAGTAAGGTTGTCCAGGTGAGTAGATCAATAGCAGACACGTAGCCTGCTAGGAAGTGGAGCCATACTCTTTACAAAGAAATCTGAAGGGAGTAGTGCTGTGTTACGTGGCAAAGATGTGAAATAAATAAATATTTTCTTTATTCTGAAAAAGATAATATATATATATCTGTCTGGGAGAGGATGAGACATTTTTTTTATTTTTTAATATTTAATTTATCTTACTATTTTTATTAAAACACTTAATAGATAAAATGTAAAAAAAATATTTTAATTTTCATCAAAGCTCTCATTTCACAAAACTCTAAAAGGCATTTTTTTTCTTTAATCATCATTAAACTCTCGCTATATATAACCCAAGAAGAAACTTTTAAAATTTTAGTTTTAAAAAAAAATGAAAGAAACATTATAAATTATACACACCTTAATTTTCGTGAGTAAAAAAATATATCGTTCTTTCTTAGATGAAAAGAGTATGCTAAATAAGTGTGGGTTTAGTCATTTTCTTGAAAGCTAAACATTGGGCTTAAGAAAAGGCTCAAATTAGCCCTACACTTCAATGCTTTTCCTCTTTAAATCCAAATAAATTCACAGGTTACCTTACAATTTATTACCTTCTCAGACTACCAGTTGAAACTAATACCCATAATTTTAGATTGTAGATCGCTCAAGAAGCAAGCGCTGGCTTTCTAGGTGCTGCACATGTTTAAAGACAACAATATAGTAGCTGACATCTTAGCAAAGCATGGAGCATATCAAGTTTAATAAGGAATAGTGGTATTCTGGCAGATTTAATAGGAATAACCCTTTCCAGATCTTGTAACTCCCTTTGCACTTTTATCCCTCCTTTCAAGCCTCATGTGTTTTTTTTCTTTCTTTTTTTTCTTAAGAGTTAATATTCTATGCACCGCTAGTGCAATTTTTTCCCTTCACTAGCAACTTATTTTGGTAACTTTTATTAATTCTAGTTTTAGTTTTAGTTTTTAACGCTAAACATTTTCTTACCGTGTCAGTATTAGCATTAACTTGACTCGACAGACTTGGACGGAACAATTCTCTTCAACGCAAGTAACCATCGACGGAACAACAAACCTTCTCTTTCGCGGTGGCTGAATAGAGACAACAACCATCGTCTTTTACACAGCCCCACTCCCGTCCATGATCCAAAATAGAAAGAAGGTATGTTGTCAGTCACGATTCTAGCATATGTTGGCAGAAACCACAACGATCAAGGCTGATTTTGGGAGTCAAGTTTTGGCATCTAGCAGGTATTTGACAATAGTCCTGAACTAATAATCTGCAGAAAATGATTTGAAAATTTTGAATAGTAGAAAAAGCCCACTCGACTAAATCCAACTTATACTTAATTAAACCTGTTGTAATTTAGGGTTCTTGGTTTTCTTGGCAATTGTATAGCATTAGCAGATCCTAGGGCCACTCAAAGTATTAACTTGGAGGCAATTTAGACATCTCTTATGTATTAAGAATTATTTATGCATATTGGCAATCTGTTGTCATATTCTTTGGTGGTCCAAGATGTGCTTACATTTTCCCAGTGACATACTATTGAATGGTGATTCCATTAGTATATTTCTTGTTCCTTATTTGAAATGTGCTTTCGTATTGCCTGATGGTTGAAGATGTGCCTTCATTTTAAGCAGTGCATTGACACATAGCAAAATGCTTTAGCTGGAAATATTTCTTTGCTTCTTTATTGGCATGAAAAGTACTAGTACAATTTTTTGGATTATATGTTTGCAATACAGTTATTGTTATGACATCTAGTAAGTCACATATACATTGAATTATTTACTGATAAATGAATAAGAATGTAAAAAATTAAGGCTGTACTCAAAGGCTTAATAAGATTACTATGTACTCTTATTAAATCTTAAAGTTATAGGATGCATGATGAAGAGAGACCAATTTTTAACAAGAACATTTGGGTTTTTTAGCTACTAACCTTTTTCATGGGAAACTGTTTGATTATAATTGCATTTCCTTTTGGCAGGAAAAGGGAGACTTGGGTCTGGTAGCATAAACAATTCTCTTTATGTGCTAAATGCTTGCAGCACTGATTTGACAATATTTATTTGGAAATGGAAAAGTCTCTTATGTATTTATTTACATCTTTATGGTTGTTGATTTATTCTTTGTTGTGTTGTATAGGTTGAGTCCTACATTAAAGAGCGTATCAGGCTTTTTTTCAAGAGCAGTGTAATCACAGCTGAGTAGTATAGGTGGGTAGTATAAAAAACAACATATAAGGTGATGAAATACCATTCAAGGTACCCCATTGTGAGCTTCAATTAGTGACTTCTGGTTTCATGGGTTTTTAGATGGCTTGGTTTAAGGGAAGCTTGGTGTTGAACAAGAGTTAAGTGAATTACTTCACAAATAAGTAAGTTAAGGTTTCTGACTTGCTTTACTTTCTGAATTAAGTTGCATGTCAACTACTGAACCAATCTGTGACTTATTACTAGAATCTTGTCAAGCAATTCAAGAATGTCTCAAGTTCATGACTAGCAGTGCCTAGAAGGATTGCCCTTTGAGAATTGAAACACAAACTAAGCTATGAGTTTCTGATTGAGCATTCTAGCTAGGGGTGATCACTATTCAGTTGAAACTGAAAAAATTGAATTAATTTATAAATTTGGTTTGGTGAATTCAGTTTTTCGGTTCGGTTTCGGTTGAAACCAAATAAGGAGAAGTTCAGTTTTGGTTCGGTTTCAGTTAAGGCAATCGATTATTTTGGTAACCGAATAAACCAAATTTTTATTTATTATGTAAGTTGGCAGATACGAAAGGAGTGGGGGCTGAATGTAAGATAAACAGAAGGTTGATGGCTTATCTTAGGTTTGGCCATCTTAGATTGGGAAAAAGAAATAGCCAAACAGACGACCAAACACGACAGCGGCGTTGCGTCGTTGACCACCGATTGATAAGGCCGACTGTACTCCAAAGACGATGCCTTATTCGGAGGCAGAGGTGGTTGTGATGGAGTGGTCCATCGTCAAGAAAGATGCTTCTCTACTTTTGAACCGAGACACTGCCGATGACAACCCGCTGGTCAAAAAAGAGAAAGCTTTAAAGTTCGTTGCAAAAGAGAGAAAAAGAAAAAATAGGCCGACATGCCGCAGTGAAGGAGAAAGAGCAGTCGAGGATTTCGCTCTCAGATGCCCAATTTTGGCTGAGATTCGTTGGGAATGTTCTCCGATGACGCTACCGATGCTCAGATTGTGGAAGAAGAATAATTTTGGCCAAACCTCAAATTGCTCCTCCATGTATAATTAATAGTTAAAACAGGAAATAGATATTTACAGTATTACATTTTAGTCACTAGGTCTAGATTAGAAGTTAGTATTTCAATTATTTCGGTGTGAAATCGAACCGAACCGAAACAATTCGGTTTGGTTTTACTTTGGTTTCATTAGTCATTTCGGTTAATTTGATTTATTACAATAAAGAACCGAAAACCGAAAAAACCAAAAATTTCGGTTCGGTTTTAACCGAATTAACCGAACGATCACCCTTAGTTCTAGCTCCTAAACCAAGCTTTTTGGCTATTGATTGAGGTATTAACCTTCTGAAATATCCTTTTGGATCCTACTTCTGTTCCAAAAATGTTTGTTACTTCAGAGATGTTGGATGGGAAAATGGTAAAAATTCTATTATTAATTATCATAAGAAACTTGTATGAGGGTAGCTGATATGAGATTGGTAGGCTTTGATGGGATAATTTAATTGCAAATTACATTACCATAAAGGAAACACCCTTATTGAATATTAAATGTGTTACTGAGCATGGAAGTATGATATTGATTATTGTTTAAACACCCATACTAAGAACATCTCCAACAAATTCCCTATTTATAGTTTTTCTTCATTTTAGGGAATATAAAGTCATTTTTCACTCCAATAGCTTCCCCATCCTATTCTTTAAAATAGGGAATGAGATGAAAGAGAAGATCTCATTCCCTATTTTTACAGAAACTCCAAAAAAATTTTGGGAATGAAAAGTAATACTCCTTTTGTCTCGTAAAAGTTATCTCATTTACTATTCATAACAATTAATTCATAATTCTCTTTCTTTCAAAATTTCTTATAGAAATATAAAATTTTTATATAAAAATGGCACTTTAAAGACTCTATTTTATAAATATAATTTTTTTAAAAAAATCATAATACAAATTAATATGAATATATTTAAGTCAAAATTTAGTTAAAAAAGTTAAAATAGTCATTCTTTGTGAAGTAGAGGTAGTAAATTTTTACGTTTTGCATAATATTTAATTATAAAACAATTAATTCATATTTTTTTCTTCCAAAATTTCTTATAGAATATAAATTTTTTAATATAAATTAATATCAATATATTTAAGTCAAATTTTAGTCAAAAAGGTAAAAGAGTCATTCCTTGTAAAATAGAAGGAATAATTTTTTACATTTTCAACAATATTTAATTATACAATAACTAAACTAGTCATTAAGTTGAATTTACTTTAAATCCATAATATTTAATTTTTATGTAATAAATACAAAATTCTACAAAAATAGGGAAGCTATTAGAGTTGTAGAAAAAAAATTATAGAGATTTTACTTTTTACTTCCCCATCTTATAGAAATTTTGGGAAAGTTGTTAGAGATGCCCTAAGATTTTATAATTTCATTCTGTTTTTGTTTTAAATGTTTAGAAAAAGTCATTCAAGAGTTGGAACTAATGGTTCCCAGTGTGTGTAGGTTTTGCTTTTGACTAGAGTGTATGGACTTGATCTGTTGAAGCTAGCTTTTGTTACTGTTAATAAGCAAGGTGGGCTATTGATGAAAGCTACTACTGAGCCTTAGGCTACTGTATTGTATTCTTCTATGGAGTTTTGTTTTGTAATGCCTAGTTTACTACAATTGTTGGTTTGATAATTATGTACTGAACAAAAGTAATAATTAGAACATGTCTTAAGTAAAAAATTCTCACAAGTATGCCTATAAACTCTTGTTTCAGTAATAAAAGTAATTATTCCCAAATTAAAAATTGTATTGACTTTATTGATGTATCGTTATTTTCTATATAGTTTGATTGAATAGCAACAACTTCTATTTCTACATGGAACTTAGTTTAGACAACTTAGTTTCCATCAAATCAGAACAAAACAACTTAGCATCAATATCTCCAAATAAACAAGTGAAAACCTTTAAATGAATTCATGTTTACCACATCCATAGGTACTTAATAATCCAAAAATTCAATTGTTTATTGGGAATTTCAAGAGTACATTTCTCAAAATTTTGCAATAACTTATGTATATTCACTTCTCATTTGCATTCTGCTCAAGGTCAATAGGTAACAATTGTGCTCCTGCCAGGTTAGAAGCAGCATTAGTGTTACCCACTCCGGGGTAGTCCAATTATGGTGCCAAAATTGTGAATTTAAAACTCTCAGGATTAGTATATTCTGTAGGTCATCAAAACAATACCATTAGTTTCCATACCCAAGTGGCCCTCCTGAACACTATGTAAATGCACGCATATTGGTCCAACCATTACAGACATATTCAAATTTTATGCATACCATGGCAGCAAAGAAGGAAAACACTAGCACAACTCTTAATCTTGCCTACCACACATTAGGCAATCTTATTAAGTGTAAGTGACCAACCACTGCACCTGAAACTTGTTCCAAAAAATTGCATTAATCTAGCCATATAACCCCATGTTTTCTTTGCTTCATTACTAAGTAGAGTCTTTAAGCAAACCAAAGAATTTGGTTTCACACCAATAACCCACCTATGGACCAAGTTATGGATTTTTTAAATTGGTTACAAAATTTTGACTAAACGAATAGTAACTTAGCCAACTTTGCAACGTCATCTCTTTGGCTATAGGACTCCAAATTCAGAAATTCTAAATCCTAGTTCAACATCTAGATGTACTCTAGGTGTGGTCAAAATTTCATACCAAGATTCATTCTATACAGGGAGATATAGGACTTTGAGTGCAGAGTCAAAATTCTGGTCACTTTATGACCATTTTGCCCATACAAAATTTCATAAGTGTGCAAACACTTAATTCACAAGGGATAAGCCCTCCAAGGCTATCCCATACGTATCCAATACACATAAGAATTACATGCTCTTGTATCTAGCAACTTTATGTGGCCAAAACGGAATTTACAAGTAAGCAGCCTATCATTCACACTTAGGCAGCTTTGCACCACATCACATACATAGCCAAAACATTACTCAAATGTTCACCTATTTGTCTGATTTTAAATATAGTACATGTACATGCATACATGCACTACATAATGGTCTTCACTCAGCTAAATATACACCCTATGTTACAAGAGTACCTGAGACACAATGGACTCCAGAAACAGGATGCTGGAGAGCTGTTGCATAACACAATAAGCACCATCACTAAAAATACCAAATGTGCTCCTAAAATCACCAAAATTTATAGCTCATAACTAGATACGTGGAATTTAAAATAACTAAAATTTTAGATCAAAAAATCAAACCACAAAGGTCAGTTTGAATGTGATCTTTCTACTGGACCTGAAATGGCAGAGTTGAAGGAAGTAAGTTTCATTGCGAAACTTAGTAAGGGAAACACTTGGTTTCTTAAGGAAATGTGACCCTCATTAAAACCTGTATCCAAAGACACTAAAACACAAAATCACAATGCATATATATAAGATATAGCAGCCAAATGCAACAGCCATTCACAACCAACAGACACATGAAATGTGGCAGCAACATAATGTTAGTGTTGTGCCCAAAACCCAATCATGAGATGATTGTATTTTTGCACATTGAGTCATGATATTTTATTAAGACATTAATCCAACAATTATGTTTTTTGTTTTGTTTCTGCGTAACTTAACAAACATAATTGTAACCCTAGAATAATGATATTCTTAAACGTCCCTGGTCTAGTATTATTGTGGAGCAGGTTGCAATAATACGTAATGACTAACGTATGTAGAGACTAATATGAGATATGTAGTCTACATATGGGTACAAGTTGGAGAACTTGTGTACTGGACCGACCCACCATGAGAACACTACATGGATCGTTATATGAGTGTCATAAGTGATTCTCATAGTGATCATGGTATATGTAGTCCTTCGACCTAAGATCATCAAGGTTCCCTACATGTGAGTCACATACTTTGATACTTTCCTTTGTTGCTCGTAACTGAGTGAACTTGAAGGAGGTCATTGGGTATGTCACATATCATGCGGAGGGATTTGTATGATCAAGATGGGATTTGTCCCTCCTATGTAACAGGAGTGATATCTTCGGGCCCCTTGATAGAGTGAGACTTAGAAAATGCATGGCCATGCTCGGATGAGTTGATATATGATATCAATGTCATCAGTTTAAGTTGGTCTACTCGGTAATCAAGAAACCAAAGATTGGGCTATACGAGAGTGACACATTCCATGTCTCGTGCTTAGTCTTGATATCTTGGACAAAGGGACAATGGCATATATCGGTGATGATCATAAATGTTTAGTCGATTCACCGACAATCTTGTCACTTGGGTAGCAATGATGTGTTGCTAGACACCGCTCATTGCTTATGATCATAAATGTGATTTATGATCATTTCCAACATGGTAAGAGCCTATTGGGTCGCACATATAGAGCTATTTGGATCATTAGAGTGCATGGGCTAATTATTTGGGTTATGGTTTCACTTTAATTTCGTATTAATAATGGGCCCAAGAGTTGAGCCATTATTAAGCCCGAAATTAAATCCTAATTGGATTAGGGCTTTGAAACCCATTAGGCCTAGAAGTTGAGTCTCACTATAAATACAACTTTTAAGTGAGAAATTCGTAGGTCTCCTTGCCCTAGCCTCCAAAAATGACAGCCACACTCTTATCTTGCAATTCCTTGGAGGACGCAAGCTAGCACTGCGAACGCAAGAGAAACGCATCTACCGGGACGTGGTGGAAGCGTGGTGATCCCGAGAAGCTCGTGTGGATACCATAGAGAGCCTGAACACATCAACTGTTCAGGTTTTGTGGTTTGACTCTACAGTTGAGTGAGAGATCTCAACCGAAAATTAGGTATGAAAATTTTTGAACACTCGATTTACCCCGTTTCACTTGGATCCTGAAGGGTTTCGGTTAAATTCCGCTGCGCTGTTTGGCTCCCGAAACCCATCACATAAACCATAGGTTAGTCCATAAAACATGCAATAAACTCAAGTAAATCACTATGGCAGCCCTCCTTAAGCATAAGATTGGCCTTGGGAGAGTTTTAACACTAGTTAGTACTAATTTTTGGGCTCTAAAAACCCAGAAATTTGTTGCCATTACTGTGCACTTCACACTAGGTCACAAAACCTTCAATAAGTGCACTCCCCTCACTAAGCTTTGGTTCATCAAGCTTATGGCTTTCTTCCAAGCTTAGCCCTAGCTCCATGGATACTTGAATATTACAATAAGCTAACCATGAGAGCAAGAGAACCCTTTCCAAGATGAGTAGGTTGCATTTGAAGCTTGATCCTTGAAGTATTCGAGCAATAGCTCTAGTTTGCTTCCAATTGCTTCCTTTTGACTTCAATTTCAATCTTAGAGGTATGGTGGCTATGAAGGAGCTATGGAAGAAGTGTAGAGGTGGGTGGCGGCTGGTTGGGTCAAACCTAATAGATGAAAAATTCAATTTTGCTACTTAAAGTAGCTTAGGTGCACTAAGCACCCTTAATAACCTTAATAACCTTAATCATGCTTTATGTCATTTTCCTTCTCACTAATCATGGTTTCTTTGTCTTAAACTCATTGGCCCACATGTGCCCAATATTTTTAACCTATTTACAAGCCATAGCCAACCTCCCCTAGGTGGCATAACCCCACAACTTTACCCTTTGACTTAAGTCAAAAGCTTGGACACTTTAAGGTTTACAGTAGGACATTTAGGTCCTTAATGCCTTTCATGTTTTCCTTGTCCAAACTTGTCTTCTATAAGTAATTTGGTCCTCCAATAGCACTTTCATACCCTTCATACCCTTCCCATAGCTCTTCAAAACTCTTTCTTGAGAGTTTTACAATTAAGTACCCAAGTTTCCAAAACCTTACAAAAAGGTCCATAGGTTGTTTAACAAACAAGCAATCCTTAACGTTTTTCCTAGGGGCCAAGTTACGAACTTAGAACACTTTTAAGGAGGTATTCATTATACCTTTTACCCCTCATGCTTCAATCACTTTGAAAAGAATTACACAATATAATGATTTTTTTACCATTATGTCATATTTGTAATTCTCCAATTTTTGTGATGTGATAACTGATAGCCGAAGGACTATCGCCTCTCTCACCCCATGCGTCCTGGCAAAAACAAGGTAACCGGAGAGCTTAATGTCACCCGAAGGAAGCACTATCATTGACCTCGGAAGTAGCAAAGTCAAGACGTGTCGAACTCCAGACTTCAGCTAATACCTCAGGAACTCCAAAAATGTTACCAGCTCCCTCGGGGGACCAAGCGGATCGCCTTCAGAAGCGAAGGTCTAGCTATTCCAAAACGGGAGAATAGTTGGCCCGAAGACGGAACCCCCGAGGTAGGGGGCTTCCCGAACTAATGGTACACTGGCCAAAAAAGGGCATTCATACCAAGGGATGACCTCACCCAGGGGACCTCGGGAGTACGGAAGGAGCATTTAAGGAGCCTCTGACATGTCATCCGCAGGCGCTACACGCCGCCTGGAACGGCGGTCTGACACGTCCACGTCGTCCAGGTCTGACCGAACACATGTCATGATCTGGATGGACTGAACACTCCTATAAATACTAGGAAACAAACCCTGGCAAGGGGACGCTCTCTTGAGGACCAGACCCCTTTTTTCTTGAGAAGACACGAACAGGCAAGGCCACTAAAACTTTTAGTGCTCCCCCTTTTACCTTCTCAAGACACTGACTTGGGCGTCGGAGGCTCCTCCTCGGAAAAACACTCCGGGGACCTCCTAACCCTCTCTTATGAGCTTTTCAGGCACGCTCCTCTGGGAAATCTGGGCTCCAGGCGTTCTTCCTCTTAGGAAGTCCCTGCAGAAGTCACAATGTCACTTAACGGGAATGCCTCAAGGCATCAATAACAATCGTCCCCTCCTTAAAAATTTTGGTCCTTCAAATTGTCTTTAGCTTTGGGTATTATGTAGGATACCTTTCCATAAAGTCTTTCTCAGTTTCCCAGGTTGCTTCCCTTTCAGAGTGGTGTGACCACTGAACTTTAACCATGGGAATAAGTTTGTTTCTTAACCTTTTGGTATCTTTGGCTAAGATAGATATAAGTTTCTCTTCATATGTCAAGTTAGGTTCCAACTGTATGTCTTCCACTGCAATAGCATGCTTTATGTCTAATAGACACATCTTAAGCATACTGATGTGAAAAACATTATGAACACTTGACATGCTTAGTGGTAGAGCTAACCTGTATGCTACCTTCCCAACTCTATCCAAGATCTCATAAGGACCTATGTTAAAGCTTAGTTTTATTGGTTTAAATGTATTCTCTAAGTAGGAAACTCCAATTTTTTGAGTTACTCATGGCATATGCTAGTACTGACCAAAGTGTTTGCCTTACAGTTTGAGGCTAAGTACAAGGAAAGTATGGCTCATCTGTTGAAGCTAGCTTGCTTGGGTGAAGAGCTAAGGATGGATCTTAGTATATATGAGCTACTTCTTTTATATGTATGGTAATTTCATACATAAATCGCCTCTACTAGTGTCCGTTGGTGTGTATAACACTAGGGTTACATTTGGGTGCATATAAGTTTGAGATGTATGCACATAGTTGTTACTTGAAGTTAAAGCAACTAAAGTTTTATGTCTTGACCTGTTTTGAATTATGTTTTCGTTAATTGCCGCGCATTATTTTCAATGATATTTTAATTTAATTGTTATTGCATAGCAAGGAGAGTGCATGCATATTTCCTATGCAGGGTAGGCTAAGTAACTAGTTGCATGTAAAGATTTAAGATACTTCACGAGTAATAACTAGCCAACTATAACCTAAGTGTGATCATAGTTCCCAAAAACCCTACTAGTGTAAGTAATTTAGGGCACTGGGGCCCTGTTCCGTCACAACCTATGTATCTTGGAGCTAATTTGGTTCTTCTGCCAAATCTGACAGTGCCTTTGGTTGGTGCAACTTTTAGCCAAACATTGTCACTAACCCCAAACTCCAAGTTTCTCCTTCTTTTATTCACATAGGCTATGGTTCTTTCATTTGCTGCCTTTAATCTCTCTTGAATCTTCTTAATCTTGGCAGTAGTCTCCTCAATGATTTAAGGACCCAACTCTAGCCTGTATAAGGCTTTCACCTAACAATGGGGTGTCATGCACCTTTATCCATATAATGCTTCATAAGGTGCCATGCCAATGGTGCTTTGATAACTGTTGTTATATGAAAATTTCAGCAATGGAAAATGTTGGTCCCATTCACCATTGAAATCCAACACACAGCTCTTGAGCATGTCTTCTAGTATTTGTATTACCCTTTCAGTTTGCTTATCAGTCTGAGGGTGATAAGTAGTACTCAAGTGGATTTTGGTACCTAGTACTTTATGAAAAGCACTCCAAAACTGAGCTGTAAATTTTGTATCTCTATCAGATACAATAGAATCTAATATTCAATGTACTCTCACTATCACTTGGATATACATTTAAGCCAGCTTCTCTAGAGAATCTGTGAGTTTCATAGGTAAAAAGTGGGCACATTTAGTTAGCCTATCCACAATGACCCATATTATGTCATGCCTTAATCTAGTCATAGGCAACCCAGCCAAAAAGTCCATGGTTATATTGCCTCTCTTCCTCACTGGTATAGGTAGAGGCTGTAGGGTACCAGCTGGCTTCTGGTGCTTTACTTTGCCCTCTGGCATGTGGCACATTTGGAGACATAAGTAGCTATGTTTCTTTTCATGTTTGGCCACCAGAAGTGAGTCTTTAAGTCTTTATACATTTTCTTACTTCCTGGATGGATATTCAATTTGCTGGTGTGAGCTTCTTCAAGTATTTCATCCCTGAGCTTTGGTCCTTTAGGCACATAGATTCGATTCTTAAAGTACATTAATCCTTGCTTGTAGGCAAAGGATTCATACAAGGAACCTTTTTCCTCTCTTGAGATCTTTCTCAAATCAGAATCTATCTCCTGTGCCTTTTTAACCTCTTCAATCTATCTTGATTAGATTGTCAATGTGTAGATTTGAGCTTCCTCCTACATATGCCACTTTTGCCATAGGCATAACAGACTATTCTACTCATCATGATAAGCTATAGATCCTCCTTTCAGAAGACCTATGTACTTCCTGCTACCAAATTGCCTTTACCCTCTGTGTATTCTTTGCCTCATGTTCAACTCTTTTTGAGAGAACAAGTACTTTTGGCTTCTATGGTCAGTGTAGATCACAAAAGAACTACCCATCACGTAATGTTTCCATTGCTTCAAAGGAAAAATTACTGAAGCCAACTTTAGGTCATGGGTAGGATAATTTTGCTCATGGGGTCTCAACTACCTTGACCCATAAGCAATGACATTTCTGTCTTGCATAAGTACACAGCCTAACCTAAATCTAGATGCATCTGTATAGATGATGTAAGACTTGCTTGGATCATGAAGAATCAATACTGAAGCTTCAATCAACATCTTCTTGAGCTCTTGGAAACTTTTTTCACACTTTTCAGTCCACTCAAACCTTTGACCCTTCTTAGTCAGATAAGTAAGGGCTGAGGCAATCATGGAAAAGCCTGATACAAATCTTCTGTAGTATCCAGCTAATCCTAGGAAACTCCCGATTTCCTTCATAGTCTTTGGTCTTTCCCACTCTTACACTACCTTGACCTTTTTAGGGTCTGTCTTAAGGCTTTGTGCATCTATAATATGTCCTAGGAAATAAACTTCCCTTATCCAGAATCCACACTTGGATAACTTGGCGTAAAGGTGATGATCCAGCAAAGTCTGTAAGACAATCTTCAGGTGATGTTCATGTTCATTTTCATCCTTGGAATACACTAGGATGTCATCAATGAACACAACCACAAATTTATCCAGATGTGGTATGAACACCCTGTTCATTAGGTCTATGAAAGCAGCTGGGGCATTAGTCAAACCAAATAGCATGACTATGTACTCATAATGTCTATATCTGGTCCTGAATGCTGTCTTACGAATGTCCTTTTCTTTACTCTTAACTAGAAGTATCCAGATCTTAAATCTATCTTGGAAAAGATCTTAGCTTCTTTGAGTTGATAAAAAATATCCTCAATCCTAGGGAGTGGATACTTGTTCTTGACAGTCATTGTATTAAGCTTCCTGTAATCAATGATAGTCTCAATGATCCATCTTTATTCTTCACAAAAAATACTAGAACTCCCCACGATGAAACACTTGGCCTTATGAACCCTTTTTCAAGAAGTTCATCAAGTTGTTTCTTGAACTCATTCATCTCTATGATAGGCATTTTGTAAGGAGGAATGAATATTGGACTAGCTGCTGATTGTAACTTGATGTCAAATTCAATCTCTCTTGGTGGAGGAATACCTGGTAGATCTTTAGGAAAGATTTGTGGAAAGTCTTTCACTACAGTTATTCCGTCCACTTCCTCATCATAGTGCAATTCATTCAATGCATAACAGGACTCATGCTCAGAAATTACAGGTATTTCATCTAGTACTTCTAGTTCCATGCCATGCATTTCATTCACTAATTCCTTAGAATTCACTAATGCATGCACTTCACCATTAGGCAATGTGATTTCTCTCCTAGCACAATCAAGTCATATGTTATGCATAGCAAGCCAATTTATACCCGGCACTATATCATACTTAGGAATCTCCAACATTAGCAGATTAGTTATAACTTTAGTCTTTCTTACTACTAGCTTACAATCCTTAACTAGGTCGTTTGTGAAAAGACATTGACTACATGCTGTTTTCACTAAGGATATCCTAGGCATGATTTCAATAGGCAATTTCATGGCATCAAAAAATTTCCTAGCCACTATAGACATAGATGGACTAGTATCAAACAGAACAGTAACAGGTATACCATTAAGGTAAATGTTACCTCTTAGTGCTCCTCCTTGCTGTGATGTCTCTGGCCTTTCCACCTGGAATACTCTGCCAGCTCTTTGCACTGGAGACCTTTGTACTGGAGGAACTGGTCTCTAATGTCCTTCACTGGGTGTTGCCTTTTTGGGTCCTACTCCAGTAGGTCTCATTGGACCTTGGCCTTCTAGCCTTCTTCCTCATAGATGTGGGCAATCTTTGATCCAATGATCCATCGCACCACACCTTAGGCAAGCTTGAGTATCAAAATAGCAAGGTTTCTTTCCATGAAACTTCTTGCATTTAGGGCGCCTTAGGCTAGCAGACTTCCCCTTAACTTTGCCCTCATCACCAAAATGGGAACTCTTGGCAATACCTTTGCCTTGTGGTGGCTTTTTCTGCTTGCCTCTTGCCTGGTTACTTTCCCCTGGTCCATTGGGAAAGTATCTAGTCTCATTCTCCTTTTGCTCTACTAATAGAGCTTTTTACAATGCTTCATAGTAGGTGATTGCTCCAAAAGGTCTTAAAGCCTTTCTAATGTCTGACCTTAGGCCTCTGACAAATCTTTTGGTCTTTAACTTCTCCAGTCCATGATACTAAGATGCACACCTCACCAACTAATTGAATTTGTGCTCATACTCTAGGACACTGAGGTTGTCTTACCTTAGAGCATCAAGTTCAGCTTGCTTCATATCCTTGATGGCATCACTGATGTACTACTCCTGAAACGGCTGAGTGAACTTTGGCCAGCTCATCTTAATATCTTTTCTTGGCCTTCTACCCTTCTGGACAACATACCTATCTTTAGTGTTTCTCCACCATATCTCTGCACTGCCTATCAAGTTGTAAGTAGCTAGTGACACCTTCTTTGTGAAGCTGAATAGCATCCTCTCAAACATCTTTTCTATGAAGATTAACCACTCCTTAGCTCTTTCTGGTCTTGCTCTTCCATCAAACTATGGAGGCCTTAGTCCTTGGAACCTTTCCAGTAATCTGACCTCATCTAGGCCTTCTAGATCCTCTACTCTCTGTCTCTTGGATCTATGAGAACTCTCAGCATGGTGATGTTCTCCATGGTTTCTATGTCTTCTCCTACCTCTTCTCTCATGATCTTCCTCAATCTCATTCCTAGTGAAGGAATGGTCATAAACTGAGGGATTGGTACTAGACACCTGACCAATCTCAGATCTTACTCTTCTGCCTCTCGGATTTCTCATATCCTCATCTTCCACTTCATCAACTTCATCATTTGTATTTCCTGTTCTTTCAGAAGGAACATGTTCAGATGTATTCCTAGCTTCCTCTTCTGGTTACTACTGTAGATCCTGAACTACTTTTGCCTATACTACTAGGAGTCCTTGATGTTGTGCTTGAATCAGCCTTACTAAATTTTCATTGATTAGAGCTAAGTTTCTCCGAAGCTCTAACCAAACCTGAGGCACTTTAGGGTTTAGTGGCCCCTGTTTGCCCTGATTCCTTCTACTCTGTCCATTTCTTTGTTGCCCAGATTTAGTTGGAGGCCTTCAGGGTGGTTCCCCTCTCCTTGTGGCACCAATGTTTACTTCTTGAATTGATGATTCATTATAGAGCACATATAAAGATCATAGGTATTCTAATGGTACTTGACACTAGCAGCTGACCAAACTGAGTTCATGTATGTAGCTAGGATGATGCATCCTAGCTATATGCTATGTATGTATATGTATAAACCATGCTTTGATACCAACATCTGTTACCCACTCTGGGGTAGTCTAGTTATGGTGCCAAAACTATACATTTAAAACTCCTAGGATTGGTATGTTCTGTAGGCCATTAGAACAATACCCTTAGTGTGCACACCCAAGTGGCCCTCTTGGACACTACATAAATGCATGCATATTGGTCCAACTATTACACATATATTCAAATTTTATGCATAACATGGCAGCAAGGAAGGAAAACACTAGCACAAGTCTTAAACTTGGCTACCACATATTAGGCAATCTTATTAAGTGTAAGTGACCAGCCACTGCACCTGAAACTTCTTCCAAAAAACTGTATTAATCTAGTCATGTAACCACCTATCCATGTAAACCCCTATTTTCTTTGCTTCATTATCAAGTAGAGTCTTTAAACAAACCAAGGAACTTGGTTTTACATCAATAGCCCACCTATGGACCAAGTTATGGATTTTTGAAGTTGGTTACAAAATTCTGACCAAATGAATAGTACTTTAGCCAACTTTGCAATGCCATATATTTGGCTACAGGGTTCCAAATTTAGAAATTCTAACCCCAGTTCAACCTCTAGATGTGCTCTAGGTATGGTCAAAATTTCATACCAAGATTCATTCTAAACAAGGAGATATAGAACTTTGAGTGTAGAGTCAAAATTCTGGTCACTTTATGACCATTTTGCCTATACAAATTTTCACAAGTGTGCAAACACTTCATTCACAAGGGGTAAGCCCTCCAAGGCTATTCCGTACATGTCCAATACACATAGGAATTACATGCTCTTGCATCTAGCAACTTTATGTGGCCAAAACAGAATTTACAAGTAAGCAGCCTATCATTTACACTTAGGCAGCTTTGCACCACATCACATACATAGCCAAAACATTACTCAAATGTTCACATACTTGTCTCATTTTACATACACTACATGTACATGCATACATGCACTACATAATGGTCACAACTTAGCTAAATATGCACCCTAAGTTATAGGAGTGCCTGCGACACAATGGACTCCAGAAATAGGATGATGGACAGCTGCTGCATAACACAATAAGCAACATCACTAAAAATACCAAATGTGCTCCTAAAATCACCAAACTTTCCAAATCATAACTAGATACATTGAATTTAAAATAACTAAAATTTCAGATAAAAAATCAAACTATAAATTTTAGTTTGAATATGATCTTTCTACTGGACCTGAAATGGCAGAATTGGGGGGAGTAAGTTTCATTGTGAAACTTAGTAAGGGAAACACTTGGTTTCTTAAGGAAATGTGACCCTTATTAAAACTTGAATCCAAAGACAATAAAACAAAAAACCATAATGCATATATATAAGATATAGCAACCAAATGCAACAACCATTCACAACCAGCAAACACATGAAATGCAACAGCAACATAAACCATAGGTTAGTCCATAAAACGTGCAATAAACTTAAGTAAATCACTATGGTAGCCCTCCTCAAGCATAAGCTTGGCCTTAGGAGAGTTTTAACACTAGTTAGTACTAACTTTTGGGCTCTAAAAACCCAGACATTCGTTGCCATCACTGTGCACTTGCAAGCTTAACCCACCTATGAAATTCTGAAAATGCTTTGAAGAGCTTTAGAGGAACTTAGCTCTAATCGATGAAAACTTACTAGGGCTAATAGAAGCACAACACCAAGGAGCCCAAGTAGCACCAGCAGAAGCAGTTTAGAATGTACAGCAGCAAGCAGAAGAGCAGACTAGGAAAACATCTGAGTATGTTCCTTCTGAAAGATTAGAACATAGAAATGATGAAACTGATGAGGATAGAAGAAATCCGATAGGAAGAAGAGTGAGGTTTGAGATTGGTCAGGTATCCAGGATCAATCCCTCAGTCTATGACCATTCCTCCACTAGGAATAAGATTGAAGAATATCATGAGAGAAGGGGCAAGAGTGTTACCTAGTCCGGGGTTGACACAGCCCCTCACGCGCCTACCCAGGAAGCCTATAGGGACTTGTCCTACAATAGTCGCAATTGGCTAATTGATTGCGTGTACGCTAGTTAAAATCTTTGTGCTTATTGTTAATTAATCCTACTATGTAATCATACATGAGTAATGCTTTGAATTAATCAATAAACTAAGGAAATGATACCTAAAACATTGTAATGGCATTTCATTAAAACAAACATTAAAATTTTCAAAGCATACAAAGCGCTTATGTGGTTAACTACGCATAATCAATCGCTTGTGAACATCCAAGCAATAGTAGACTATGTTCACACCCAAAAGTGACTTTAAAGTATACTACTCATATATGAACATTGGAGGCAAACTAGTCTATGAAAACTATGCATTGAACTATGTTACTGAGATCCTTGACTAGCTCCCACCTTAGAGGAAACCCCCTGGTGGCAAGCTCCAGAAGCCCTCCTTTGTGCTTCACTAGCCTCTATCGGCCAAACAAACAATTGTAGTTAGTACCATAACTTAACCAACAAGCAAACTACAACTAGAATCATTGAGATTCAAATAAACCATATACCTACTTGTGAGCATAGGTTAACAACCCTCAATGGTTGTTAGCTCAACAACACCCAAAAACTACACAACAAAGACTATGGGAGTGAGAATCAAAGATTCTCTGTAAGGGATCCTTCAACTTACAAGGAAAATACTAAGGACAAACATATATACAATATATATGAAATCTACTACGTGCGCTTGCCGTCTGAAGGTCTAACATATGTGCATATATTTGAGTCCATTGGGACCCCTCATCTTCCTAGTCCTTTCACGGGTGTCAATCCGTGCCTAGCGAGTTCTTGCACCTAACTCGCTCATAGTAAGGCTTAGCTTACCGACATAATAACTTTAGCCTTCCCTTGGTTATTGTGCAGGTGAACATGGTGAATGCAACTCACTAGGTGTAATAAGCCTCCACAAAGTGCCTCAAGCCCTTAGACTTGCCTAGGTCACTTATTTACTAGGATTCTACCTTAAATCCTTACCAAGAGTGCACTAGGTCTTCACTTGCGCCTCAAGTAATCTTTCCTATGCTACAAGTGTATTAAACCTTCACTCGAGGCACTTACCTATCCACCATTAGATGGTTCATCCTAGTGGAGTGGCAATGGTCATGGTTGGACTCATAAATTCTAGGTTCCACTGGACCTCCTAGGTGAACTAAGGTTTCCACATCGGGACCTCAAACCCAAAGGTTTAATTAGGCTATTGATTGTACTAAACCTTTCACCTAACTAATGGTGCTCTAATGTGGCCAACTGTCCTTTCACTTTGAGTGAAAACACCATTAAACCTGGGTTAAACCATGCTTGGGAAAAGCATGGAAATGACAGCGCTTCATCTTAACTTTGCATGGAAACTTGAATAACCTCAACTTACCTCAAACCTGCATGTACACATGCACTAGGCCACAATGCACCATTAAAACCAATCCTATGGTGCCCGCAAACACCACACAAGTCATTAAAATATCATTAGTCCAACATGTCCATCACCAACCACCAACTAACACCTTTCACAAAGCTACTTGAATTCTACCACAACCAAGCTATGAATGGCATTAATCAAGCATGAATCATAAATCCCTTACCTTAATTGCACAAGAATTAGCAACAACCAAGCAACTCCAAGCCACACATTCCAGGCTCAAGGGTTCCATTAAGTTTTTCCTAGGTTCCAAAGCAATACAAGGTTCGTGGCACTAAATTAGCACAAACCGAACAAAACCCAAGCTTGATTAAGCTCAAGAAACTTGAAATCATCAAGAACAAAGAGTTACCTCATGAACTCAACTTGCCCAAGGTGAAAAACACCCCTCCAAGCTTCAAAACATGGAAAACAAGTGCAAAGCAAGCACCCATCCACTTGGGTACCAAGAAAGCTCTTCAATTTTGCCAAGAAATCATGAAATTGAAGTGGATTGAGCAAGAGATGGAAAGGGGAAGAGAAGGCTGCGAAAATGGAGTTGGAAGGGATGAGGGAATAGTGCCCATACCATTTCCTACAAGCTTTAAGTAATAAAAGCCTTCCCTCCCTAAACTTTTTGAAAACTTGCAAATGTACCCCTTCCCCAAATAGTAACTAGGTATTTCATACACTTAGTCAAAAATGCTAACTTGGGCTTTGAATTTTGAAAACATCATTTCTACTCCCAAGACATGTGTCGATCCTTGGAGGTGCAAAATGACCATTTTACCCCTGGGCAAACCTATTGCCATAAACCACTCAGAACCAACTAACTCTTGGATAACTTACTTGATCTTGCTAATTCACGACTAAATAAGGTATCTAAGCTAGAGATTTTATGAACTTACCTTGCTCACCAAGCATTTCACTAGGAGAGCTATAAAAGGGGTAAAACAATTATGGTGAAAAAATTGTGCATTAGAACCCCCAGGGTTAGTATGTTCTATAAGCTATCAGAACAATACCTTTAGTGTGCATACCCAAGTGGCCCTCTTGGGCACTATGTAAATACATGCATATTGGTCTAACCATTGCACACATATTCACATTTATGCACACCATGGCAGCAAGAAAGGAAAACACTAACACAAGTCTTAATCTTGGCTAAGTTTAAGTAACCAACCACTACACCCGAAACTTCCTCTAAAAAATTGTATTAATCTAGCCACGTAACCCCTATTTTATTTACTACATTATCAAGTAGAGTCTTATAGAAAACCAATAAATTTAGTTTTACATCAATAGCCCAGCTATGGACCAAGTTATGGATTTTTTAAGTTGGTTACAAAATTCTAACCAAATGAACAGTAAATAAGCCAAATTTGCAATGTCATAACTTTGGCTACAATACCCCAAATTCAGAAATTCCAAATCCCAGTTAAACCTCCAGATGTACTCCAAGTGTGGTCAAACTTTCATACCCAGATTCATTTTACACAGGGATTTATAGAACGTTGACTGCAGGGTCACAAATCTACCAATTTTATGACCATTATGCCCATACGAAATTTCATAAGTGTGGAAACACTTCATTCACAAGAGGTAAGGCCTCCAAGGCTATCCCATGTATGTCCAATACATATAGGGATTACATGCTCTTGTATATAGAAACTTTATGTGGCCAAAATAGAATTTACAAACAAGCAGCCCATTGTTCACACTTGGATAGCTTGTGCACCACATTCACATACATAGCAAAACCATCCTCAAATGTTCACATATTTTTCTCAACTTTACATATATTAGATGTACGTGCATCCATGCACTACATAATTTCCTTAATTAAGCTAAAGACACACACCCAACTCACAAGAGAGCTTGAGACACAGTGCACTCCAAAAATAGGATGATAGATAGCTGCTACATAGTACACTAAGCACCATCACTAAAAATACCAAATGTCCTCCTAAAATCACCAAAATTTCTAGACCATAGCTAGATACATGGGAGTTCAAGTGCCTAAAATTTCAGCGCAAAATTCAATCAATAAGGGTCATTTTGAATGCACTCTATTTGCTGGACTTGAAATCGGCAGATTTGAGGGGGATAAATTTCATTGTGAAACTTAGTAAGGAGAACACTTATACTCTTAAGGTAGTGTAACCCTTGGTATCACCTACATCCAAAGACACTAAAACACAAGAAACACAATGCATATATCCAACATATAAAAACCAAATGCATCAATCATTCACAAACAACAAACACATGAAATGCAGCAGCAACAATTAACATTGGTTTGTCCATAAAACATGCAATAAACATAAGCAAACCACTATGGCAACCTTCCTCAAGCATAAGCTTGGTCTTAGGAGAGTTCTAACACTAGTTAGTACTAACTTTTGGGCTCTAAAAACCCAAAATTTTGGTTCCATCACTGTGTACTTCTCACTAGGTCACAAAACCTTCACTAAGTGCACTCCCTCACTAAGCTTGGTTTATCAACCTTCACTATTAAGTTACCAAAACTCATAATGCACAAATCAATAGGGTACTTTCTATCAATTCAGTTATGAACCTAGATGGAAATTGATGAAATGGTTATTCTTTAATGCATAACAAAGGCCCACGGTGGCAACATGGCATATTTCTAAGTAGGAAGAAAGAGAGGAACAATTAATGCGGTGAACCACCCCACTTTGACTCAATGTATCATTCTCTACAACTTCCAATTCTATTAGTTTGAAACCCTAAATGCTTTAAGTTTAAATTTGATTGATAATAAGTGCTGGTGGATTCTTAATCGTGCATAGAGTCAGAGTGGTGTGATACTTGCAACTAATGACAAAGCAATCAGAAAAAGGCAAAGTGAAGGTGAAGGAGTATAGACTCAGACTCAAGAAGGATAAAGGACAATGAAGAGGATTGACACTACAGTAAGCATGGGTTTTCATCCTTGTTTTCCAGTTTTGTGAGGATGTCAACATTGTTGCTTAGTAAGGTGTGTAATATGGGTAATTTTTTTTAATGCTTGTGGGCTAGATTGTTAATAGAGGATGGTTAGTTATAGGGAAAGTGAGGGACCAAGGGCGTATATTAACATGGGATGGAATTTTTGTTTTTGTGAGTTGTCTTGTTTTTTTTTTCCTTACTTGGCATTGCAGAGGAAGATGATCCATGGTTCACTATAAAAATCCATAATGGGGACTACTTCACTATTTTTCCATGGAAGGCTTATGTTGGAGGTTATGAGGAGCATTTCTATTTATGTGACATGGACAAAATATGCATGGTGGATGCTAATAAAATGGTGGAGGAGTGTGGATGTTCTGAGTTTATGAATTACTTTTGTACCATTCTAGTACCTAATTAAATACTTCATGATGAAAAGCTTAGAGACCTAAAGACTGACCAAGATGTTATGAAGATGGTTTACACCAATTTCCCCTATTAGCACAAGATTAATGTATATATAGTATAGTTAACTTAGAAAGAGAAGACTAAGCGAGAAAAAGCATTTGTTGAGCATATCAAAGCATCCTTGAGTCCTCCTAAGGTGAAGTTACTAGAACTGGATGATGAAGAAGACAAAATGTGGATTTATAAGTAAATATTAGATCTGGTGGTAGTGGAGCCAGAAGAAATGAGCAACATTCATGTGTGGTTCAAAGGCTATGTCTACCTAGCTGTGTTGTGGGAGATGAGGGCATTGGTGGGGGACAGAAATAGGCTCCAAGTGGTAAAGAGAAAGATGGTGAATCCTTGATTGATGTTATAAAATTGATTAAGGAAGTCAGAGATGATCATGTGACTTTCAGAGATGCATGTGAATATGCGAGGAATGATGTGGATAGAACTATTGACGTTGATCAATAAGACATGAGAGAAGATTTTTGGGAGGGTGGAATGCGTAAAGGTGTTACATCAGATAGGGAAAAAGTGGTTAGAGAGACTAAGGATATCATGATGTTAAGACAGATGTGGCTGAAGAGGTCAGAGAATTTGGGACTAATATAGGGGCAGAAGCAAAAGATCATGGAGTTGATCATGATAATAGTGATATTGGTGATGATGCTTATGAGAGTGATGACGAGTATGCCTTTAGGAGTTGCTCTACTGAGTTTGGAAAGTCTATTAATGAATATTCCATGAAGATGATTGCGTCAATGTAAGTGTAAGGGTCAATGCTGGACTTACTAACATGTAAAAAGGTAACGGTCAAAATGAGAATAGGGCACTACTAGTCCTTCAGGGCAACCCATTTGGAGTCCAAATGTTGGGGAGGGTCTAGTTAATAGGTGTATGGGTTACACACTTGAAAAAAGGGACTCAAAATATGGTTCCTCAGAAAAGAGGCTGAATAGCATACTTTTAGATAGTGAGGAAAATGCTAATAGTGTACCTATCTTTAACCCTAATTCAATGAAGGATGTTAAATTTCAATTAGGGATGGTCTTCTCCTCATTTGAAATTTTGAAGAAAGCTATGAAGCAGTACTTTATCAAGAACAGATATGGGTAGAATTTTTATATAATGATAAGAGAAGGCTACATGTAATTTGTCAAAAAAGGTGTAACCTTTTGGTTATAGCAACCAAGTACAAAGATGGTCCAAAGGTACAAATAAGGAAACTTAAGAATGTTCATACATGTGCAGTGGTTGTCAGAAACAAGTGGCTTAATTATAAGTGGATTATAGAAGAGTATGTTGAGGTCATAAGGTCATCTCCAAACATCTCATTATCAGCCATCGTAAACCATATCAGGAAAGACTTTAATATAAGAGTTCATAGGTCAAAGGTAGGGTAGGCCAAGGCCTTTACACTTTAGATGTAAAGAGGAGATTAGATTAAGCAATATAAAAAACTACCTGATTATGTGAGAGAGTTAAGGACCATAAATCCTAATTCCATTATGATACTTGATTTGAATAATTTATTTTTTCAGAGAGTATTCATTTGCACAACTGGTGTTAGAAATGATTTTTTTTGGCTAGATGCAAGCCTATTATTAGCATTGGTGGATGGTTTTTGAAGAGTAAATATGAGGCAATTGCTTTTAATAGTAGACATTAATGCTAATAATTGCATATGACTTATTGCATATGCAAAGGTCGAGGTTGAGAACAAGGACTCATAGGGCTGGTTTCTATATTTGTTAGCTCAAGCACTACGTATTGAAAACACTAATAATTGGACATTCATATTTGAAAAACAATAGATATATTCCTAATCTATTCTTACCTATGTTGTTTAATATAAGAGTTCGGTTGATGTTGAGCTATGTGCAAAAAATGTATATAACGATTGATACCTATTGTGAAGGAACAATTTCCAAGTGCAAAAAATAAGGTTTTGTGTAAGGCACTTGTACACAAACTTCAAAGCCAGTTACCTTAGGGTAGCATTGAGAAATATATTATGGGCATCTGTAAGGAGCACCTATCCAACTGAGTTTAAGCCAAAAATAGAACAACTTAAGACATATGATGCAAATGCATAGGCCTAGAAAAATGATGTAGATCCATCATATTTGTTAAGAGCATACTTTAGAGAGTTCTTTAAATGTGGCATTTTATTGAATAACATGTTTTAGTGTGTCAATAGATTCATCATTGACAATAGAGATAAGCCTATTCTTACTATGTTAGAGATGACTAGATGTAAGTTAATGGTTAGGATTGCAAATAAGAAAGTGATACAAAGTAGATGGGCAAGTATAATTTGTAGCAAAATTATGAAAAGCCAAATAAAAACATTGAGGAGTCTAGGTATTGTTGGCCAATAGAGTTTAGGAAGAGTTAATGCCAAGTTATGATTAGCATAAGATGGATATAGAAGAGAGAAAATTTTCATGCAAGAAGCAGGAATTAACTAGAATTCCATGCTACAATGCATGTGCATCATTATCCCTTAATAAAAGCAACCTTAAGGACTTTGTGTTGTTATAGCGTAAGTACACACAAGTTGATATATGGCCATGCCATCACACTCACCAGAAGTGTGGATTAGTCGGAAGAAATTGGTCACAACCCTATTAAACCTTCTAACCGTGTTGTAGCTAAGAAGAACAGACCTAAGAAAAAGAGAAAAAGAGAAAAAGAGAGGATGGTGAGCTAGAGAACAACACTAAAATAAGGAAAACTGGAATGGTTATGCACTGCTCAACATGCAAACAAACTAGCCACAACAAAACAACTTGTAAGAATAAGGGTAGCCAGATTAATGGTGGGTCAACTAGTCAGAGAAGAAGGAAAAAGAAGAAGCAGAACATCCCAACAAAGTCAACACAGGAACAATGTAAGAGAAATGTCAATACAATTAATTATGTTTCAGTACAATTTGAACAATATGACAGGATATTAAGGCTTATCCTTTACATATGTAGGTGGATAGTTCAGAACATGGAGTCCAAGAAAGTAGTTCCAAAGTTGGGGCCAACCACATATCATAGCTAATAGGAAGTGCCTTCATTTTCAATAAGATATAAGAAATGAGTAAAATTTTGATAAGTCTTTGTTTATTGTTATATGTGTGTTAATGTATTTTTACTTTGCATTTTGATAAGGACAAATGAAGGAAGCTACATAGAGTGGCACCATCCTCTGTGTTTGTTAAAAGTAGACTATCCTAACAAGGAGCCCCACTACAAATAATGCATCCCAGACTAGAACAAGGGGAGGAAGAATGCATCCAAGAGGCAACAGAGGCAAACCCTGGGCACTTTCTGGCAGGGTTTATTCAAATGTGTTACAGTTATATACCAAGTGTAAGGAAAATCACTTTTACTTTTTCATATGTGATGAACTAACACATTGGTTGTATACTTGGACACTATGAAAGCTAGCTATGATAATGGTTGGGATATTGCTTTTGAGTTTTGGTGTCTGAGGATAATATGACTGCTGTAGATTTTGGATATTGGGTGGGCTTGTGCAATGAGATTCCCCCCAAATATGAATGGTTTCAATTGAATGAATGTTTTTTTAGTATTAAGTATTAACTGAATAAATGATTTTTCATTGTAATTATGTGCAATAATAGATTTGGTTCACACATGTATAGGCAGTACAACAATCTCATTAAGAACAAAGTTAGCCTTAGTTCTTTGTTTCAAATTAGGGAACTTATACAATAATTAACCCTTTGCCACAGCATTTCTACCCCTCATTATCTCCATTCACACACCATATTCTAACAACTTCAAACTAGTTTATATACCTAATGTTGCCATAGGATACCAAAATGTAGTGAATATTACAAAATAACATATATTTTATCATTAAATAAATATTATTATTAACAAAAATAGTATCATAAAAAATAAGAATTTAACAAAAAATTGATCTCAACATGGTATTTAAGATCATAAAAAAATTTAACCATTATTATTAAACATTTATGTTAAAAATCACAAAAAATTCAAATGAACAAATTCTCTAGTATACATGATTATCATGAAGATATTGTTTTTTCTTTTTGTAGGAAGCTCAAACTGTTTATTTTTGCCTTACAAGGAAAGGATATCAGAGGCAAAATAAAAAATATGCATAAGTGCCTATACAACTGCATAAAGGATATAGTGTCTTGCAGTGGTCTAGCATGAAAATGAAACTACAAGAAAACCAAAGGCTAGTCAGAAAGGGTCAGTCAAAATGCATATCAAAATTGATAAAAAAAAAATGATAAGAGATTGTTCCTTTCTTCCTAAGAGTCAATATTCTACACTCCGAAATCTTCATACCAAGGTCTAGCTTGGTATCAAAGTAAATCAATTTTCTCGGCACATTTTCATTTAGCTGGACCTTAAAATTGTTTAAAGAAATCAATTACATGGTAAAGCAGCACAAATCAATCAAATGCAAAAAACAAAGTAAAAAATTAAGAACTACCAAATTTATAACTAAAGTATGTTGTCATATTAATGTTTCTTGATAAAAAAAATTTAGTTTTAAGGAATGCTATAAGTGCCTTATATAAGAACTGATAGCAAGGAATTGAAATAGGATAAAAAAAAAACATCTATAAGCTCTAGATTAACAAATCTCCATTGTTCAACATGTAGCTTTCTTCATTATAAATCACATTGATGACTTATATGAAAATGGAGTTAATCAATTGAGCTATAGCTAGTTTTGAAGACACAATGCAAAGATTGAAAAATGTATTTTCAACATGTTTTTTCATGTGCATTCTCAACAATCAATGACTACGCATTCAGCTTCATCCACATTGATGTATCATATCTTTTCAAATATAAACTTGTCTAACAATACTTTCTTGCTTTGAGGGGAGCCATAATAAGATTTTATATCAATTGTAAAAAATCATCCCAAGAATATATTGCCAAGTCAAATTTTTTTGACTTCATTCTTTTGCTCAAATGTGACTGATAAATACTCATAAATATATAGCTATTAAGGATTTAAATCATCATTATACATTTTGAGTATGATTATTTTCTCTAATTTACACAGTTTTTATAATCTAGAGTTGAAAAACATTTTTTTACAAATTAAACTTAATGACTACTTTATATAGGTGGACAAAATGACGATATCTATTAATTCTTAGACCAATGATTGAGCCTCCATTATCTATAATCTTTAGCCTATGATCCATCGTAATTGAGACATGTAGAAGGCCAAATTTTAATTACAAATAAAATCATTTCCATCATTCGCATGTCTAGTGACCTTTCACGAGAAAAATTATATCTAGAGCTGTGGATGTTGGAATTTAATGATTCTAAAGATATACAAAAGCCAACACATAGATCTTCAAATCCATTTTATATGATAAGATCAAAGTCAATCATTTTCAATGTTAAAATTTGGATATGAGTGAAACCTTCTGTTCTACAGTGTGCTAAAGAGCAATTTGGGTAGAAAAATCATAACTTGAGCTATAAATATTGATTTTGAATGATCAAGCTATCATTTTGAACCTAAGAAAGGTATCTACAAGATTGTGCTTTCATAAAGACCTAAATCAATGGGTATAGTAGTCAAAACATTAAACGAAATTTAAGCAACATATGTCAATTTATATTTCACCTACCATTACTATTACAGCAACCATTACTATTTCACCAGCCTCATTCTTAAGACTTTATAAATAGGTAGTCGAGGGAGGACAAAATTAAGCATATTTTCAGGCAAAGTTAGAGTTCTTGTATCAGAGCTAGCCTTTATTCTTTGATTTTATTCTTATTTTTCAAACCTAAAGCTTTGTTTAAGGTGCTTTCTTCTTATTCTTCCTTTGATCTTTTAATCTATGTTTATTTTATTTTTATACATGTTGTCTACTTTTACTATGACTAACTAATTTTTATTTTACTAAGGTAAAAGGGCAAAGTTTTTTATATAAAGGTTATGGAAAATTTAAATTTAAATTTAAATGGATTTTAACAGCATTGGTATTTACTTTCTTAATTGAGTTAGGTACCCTCATTGTTAAGTGGGAGTTTTGATTTAACATATATAATCATTAACACAAAGGCTACTTGATTTTTTCTATAGAGCATGGCTCTGCCGGTCGTGATATATTAGAACCTTGAGTTACTGTGGAAAAAAATTGGCATGATGGATACTTGAACCTATGAACAAGTGTTGGCGTTATAGGATTAATGAAAGATAATACTAACTCATGACTAATATTTCTGGAATATGATTTCTAAATTTCCCAATTGGGAGCACCTTTATATGTTTATCCCAATTGAGTGACAAGAAAGACTAAAATTAGTCATAATTGATGTACCAAAAGTGAAACTCTTAAACTTTGCCATTTCTTTGAATTTGAGCTTCAATCCATACTTGTTCACTTATTGCACAAAAACTTTTTCTGTTAAAAATCTGTAATTTCTGTTTCTTAATTCACTTCCCCGTAATTCGACACTTAGACTCCCAAGATTGTATTACTTGCGATAGCCTACATTTGGGTTACAACTGCTAAAGTGTAGCAAGTTTTTGGCACTATTGTTAGGGAAGTGAATTAAGAAATACAAATTATAGATTGTTAGCAAAGAATGTTTTTGTGTATGGAGTGAACAAGTATGGATTAGAGCTCAAATTCAAAGAAATAGCTAAGTTTAGGGGTTCAACTTTTGGTAGATTAGTTATGATTAATTTTAGCCTGTCTTGTCACTCAATTTGGATCCACATATAAAAGAGGTCATAATCGGGGAATTTAGTAATCAAATTCCATAAATATTAAGCTTGAGTTAGTATTATCTTTCATTAATTCTATAACGTCAATGGGTCCAAGTATCCATCATGCCAATTTTTATCCGCAATAACTCAAAATTCCAACATATCACAGCTGATAGAGCGATGCCCAATGAAAAGAATCAAGAAGCCTTTGTGCCAATGATTATTTATAATGAATCAAAAGTCTCACTTAACAAGGATGGTAACTACATTGATGAAGAAAGTAAATACCAATACCGTTATGATCAATTTAAATTAGCCATAATCTTTATACCAATACCCTAGTGAAATAAAAATTAGTTAGCCATGATAATAATAAACAACATGTATAAAAATAAAATAAAAATAGATTGAAAGATCAAAGAAAGAAGAAGAAAACACCTTGAACAAAGCTTCAGGATTGAAAAATAAGAATAGGATCAAAGAAGAAAGGCTAGCTTTGATACAAGAACTCTAACTTTACCTAAAAATCTGTATAATTTTGTCCTCCCCCCACTTCCTATTTATAGAGGCTTAGAGATGAGGTAGGTGAAATAGTAATGGTTGGTGTAATAGTAATGATAAGTGAAACAGAAATCAATATATGCAACTTAAATTTCTTCTAATTTGTTGACCATTATATAAATTGATTCAACTCTTCATGAAAGCATAGAGACTTGTAGATCTCTTTCTTAGCTTCGAAATGATAGATTGATCATTCAAAATTGATATCTGTAGCTCAAGTTATTTTTTTCTACCAAAACTGCTATACAATGCATGACAAAACAGATGGTCTCACTCATAACCAGATTTAAGCATCGAAAATGATCAAATTTGTTCTAGGCATATAAAGTGGAATGAATATCTATGTGTTGGCTTTTGTACGGCTCTGGAATCACTCAATTTTGACATCTAGAGCTCCAAATATAATTTTTATCATGAAAGGTCGTGGGGCACACGAATGATGGAATTGATTTTATTTGTAATTTGCATTTGCCCTTCGACGTCTCTTAGTTGGGCTGGACCATAGGCTACAAATTGTAGGCAATTAAGGCTTGATCATTGGTCCAAAAATTCATAGTTGTCGTGATTTTATCCAGCTACATGAAACAGTTACTAAGCTTAATTTGTAAATAAATATTTTTCAACTCTAGATTATAAAGACTACTCAAATTAGAGAAATTAATCATATTCAAAGTATGTAATGATGAGTTAAATACTTAATAGCTATACACTTATTAATATTTCTCACACCCCCAACCAGGTTCTTGCTTGTCTCTAGCAAGTGTAACCTACAAAACTCAGAAAAATAAACAAAACATATAATCTAGCAACTCACAGCACACCGCACTATAAAAATATAACATTTGTAAAATTGACCTAGTAGTAATTAATAAAAGGAAAAAAAAGTTAAGTCCCTATTATCAAATATAGAGGATCTCTCCTTAAGTGTTGAGACTCATTTTATGGTGAGGTTGTTATAACAGCTTACTTTGTGGTTCTCAATCTAGAGCTTGCAAGAGGATCCAACCTTGTGATAAATACTCATAAGTGTATAGCTATTAAGGGTTTAAGTCATCATTATACACTTTAAGTATGATTAATTTTTCTAATTTGAGTAGTTTTTATAATTTAAAGTTGAAAATCATTTATTCACAAATTAAGCTTAGTAACTAATTTATGTAGGTGGATAAAATCATGACATCTATCAATTCTAGGACCAATGATAAGGTCTCAATTGTCTACAATCTTTAGTCTATGGTTCAACCCAATTTAGATATATAGAAGGCCAAATTTGAATTATGAACAAAATTAGATCCAAGATTCATGCACCTGGTGACCTTTCACGAGAAAAATCATATCTGGAGCTATAAACGTTGAAATTATGTGATTCTAAAGCCATACAAAAGTCAACACATAGATCTTCAACTCTATTTCATATGCTAAAAACAAATTCAATCATTTTCAATGTTGAAATCTAATATTTGGTTATTAGTAAGACCATCTATTCTACCATACGTTGAGGAACAGTTTTAGTAGAAAAATTATAACTTGAGCTATAGATATCGGTTTTTGAATGATCAAACTATCATTTCAAAGCTAACAAAGAGATCTACAAATCTTATGGTTTTATCAAGAGCTGAATTGATCTGTATTAAGGTCAAAGAATTAAAAGAAATTTGAGCTACCTATGTTGATTTGTATTTCTCCAACCTTTACTGTTACATCAACCTCATCCCTAAGGCTCTACAAATAGGTGGTGGTGGAGGATGAAATTAAGCAAATTTTGAGGCAAAGTTAGAATTCTTGTATCAAAGCTATCATTTCTTCTTTGATCTTATTCTTATCTTTCAATCTTGAAGCTTTTTTTAATGTGCTTTCTTCTTGTTCTTTCAATCTTTGTTTATTTCATTGTTATACATGTTGTTTACTTTTACCATGGCTAACTAATTTTTACTTTACTAAGGTGAAAGGTGAGGCTTTTGGTATAAAGGTTATAACTAATTTAAATGAATTTTAACAATATTGGTATTTACTTTCTTAATCAATTAGCTACCTTCCTTATTTAGTGGGAATTTTGATTCATTATAGACAATCATTGTCATATAGGCTACTTGATTCCTTTTATAGGGTGTGGCTTTATTGGCTGTGATATGTTGGAAACCTAAGTTATTGTAGACAAAGGTTGGCATAATGGTTACTTGAACCCATTAACAAGTGTTGATATTCTAGGATTAATGAAAGATAATACTAACTTATGCCTAATATTTCTAGAATTTGATTATTAAATTTCCTGATTGGGACCTCAGTTGTGTATGGATTCTAGTTGAGTGGCAAGATGGGATAAAATTAATTATAACTGACATACCAAAAGCTTATCACTTTCCTTATAGCAAAATAAAAATTAGTTAGCCATGATAAAAGTAAACAACATGTATGAAAATGAAAAAAACATAGATTGAAAGATAAAATGAAAAACAAAAGGAAAGCACCTTGAATAAAGCCTTAGGATTGAAAAATAAGAATAAGGTCAAAGAAGAAATGTTAGCTTTGATACAAAAATGCTAACTTTGCCTAAAAATTTTCTTAATTTCATCCTCTTGCACTACCTATTTATAGAGTTATAGGGATGGGGTAGATGAAATAGTAATGGTTGGTGAAATACAAATTGATTCAGCTATTTACAAAAACACAGGATTTGTAAATAGGCAGCTTAAAGTTCTTCTAATTTTGTGATCCCAATACACATCGATTCAGGTCTTTATGAAAGCATAGGATCTGTAGATATCTTTCTTGGCTTCAAAAAAATAGTTTGATCATTAAAAAATGATATCTGTGGCACAAGTTATGATTTTTCTATCGAAACTGCTCTTCATTGCATCATAAAACAGATGATTTCACGCATAACCAGATTTTTGCATTGAAAATAATCAAATTTGTGATTGACATATGAAGTAGAGTTGAAGATATATGTGTGTTAGCTTTGGTGTGACTTTAGAATCACTCAATTTTGACGTCCGCAGCTCTAGTTATGATTTTTCTCATGAAAGGTCACCATGCGCATGAATGTTGGGTCTGTTTTTGTTTGTAATTCAAATTTGACATTTTATATCTCTCAATTAGGCTGGGCCATAAGTTAAACATTATAGTCAATTGAGACCTGATCATTAGTCTAAGAATTGATATATGTGATTTTATCGGCCTAAATAAAGCAGTTATTAAACTCATTTTGTAAATAAATATTTTTTATCTGTAGATTATAAAAACTGCTCAAATTAGAGAAATTAATCATATATATAAGTGAATAGCTATTAAGGATTTAAATAATCATTATACAAACTTTGAGTATGACTAATTTTTCTAATTTGAGCAGTTTTTATAATCTAGAGTAGAAAAACATTTATTTACAAATTAAGCATAATAACTACTTTATGTATGTGGATAAAATCATGACATATATCAATTCTTGGATCAATGATCGGGCCTTAGTTGTCTACAATCTTTAGCCTATGGTTCTAGCCCAATTGAGAGATGTTGGAGGCCAAATTTGAATTATAAACAAAATCAGTTCAACTATTTGCAACCAGACAACCTTTTACGAGAAAAATCATGTTTGAAATTCTGAAGACCATAATTGAGTGATTTTAAAGCCATACAAAATCCAACACATAGATCATCAACTCCATTTTATATGCTAAGAATAAATTTGATCATTTTCAGTGTTGAAATTTGGTTATGAGTAAGACCATTTGTTCTGTCATATGTTGAGGGCAGGTTCGATAAAAAAATATTAACTTGAGGTAAAGATATCAGTTTTGAATGATCAAACTATAAAAATATCAGTTTTGAATGATCAAACTATCATTTCAAAGGTAAGAAATAGATTTACGAATCTTGTGCTTTTGTGAATAGATGAATTGATATGTATGGTGGTTGAAAAATTAGCTTAAGTTTGAGTCACCTATATTGATTCAAGTAGCATTGGTGCCAATGATTATCTATGATGAATCAAAACTCCCACATAACAAGAAGGGTTGCTAAATCGATTAATAAAGTAAATACCAATATTGTTAAGATCCATTTAAATTAGTAATAGTATTTACACCAAAAACTTCTGCCCTTCACCTTAGCAAAAAAAGAATTAGTTAGCCATGATAAGAGTAAACAACTTGTATAAAAATGAAATAAACAAAGATTGAAAGATCAAAGGTAGCCTTTTTTGTATCAAAGCTAGTCTTTCTTCTTTGATCTTATTCTTATTTTCAATCCTATAGCTTTGTTCAAGGTACTTTCATCTTGTTCTTCCTTTGATATTTCAATCTTTGTACATTTCATTTTTATGCTGTTGTTTACTCTTATCATGGGTAACTAATTTTTATTTTGTTAAGGTGAAAGGGTAAACCTTTTTGTATAAAGGAAATGGTTAATTTAATTGGATCTTCATGATATTGGTATTTATTTTCTTAATTGATTTAATTACCCTCTTTGTTAAGTGAGAGTTTTGATTTATCATAGACAATCATTGGTACAAAGGCTACTTGATTCCTTCTACAGGGAGTGGCTCTGCTAAATTTTCATTGGCACATTTATTTTTGTTTAAGTTCGTTCAGGATAGTCATTTTCAATAACTATCATTTGGGATAATTTCTTCTTCATTCTACCTATCTATATTTTGATATTGGAGACAATGACTCAATCTGGTTGGGGGGAGAAATAGTTGACATATATTTTTCTGTAGTTTTTCTCATATTGATATTAAAACCATTAGATAGAACCATTAGTTTAGGATGGTTGAGGAAGGAGTAACTTTACTTTTGAGACATATCCTAGTAGATAAATTAGGCATATTTTTTTTTTTTGAGTTAGCTTTGAGTTTTATGTTTGGAAATTTCTTTGTATTTAGTGTAGTTCACTTGCATGCTTTGTTATTTTTATTTTTATTCATTGTGATATTTTTTTGTGGTGGTGTTAAATGTTGATTTCATTTTTATTTTTATTTATTTTGTTATATTCAAGTTCATGTTTACTTAGCACATTTGCATGCATAAGTAGTTACTTGTAGAAACATTCAGCATAAATCTAAGTTTTTTGTTTGCATTTAGGAACTCAACTCATGAAAATACCGTCAATGGAGGTAAACTTTGCAAACTTGAAATGGTTGTTAATGTTTTAAGGTAGTTAAAGTATAACGCTTGTTACTTGAGAAAACAAAATAACCAAGTGAGCACTTTGAGCCCTTAGTATTTATTAAGATCTAGGAATTTCTTTGTTGAGAGTGCTTACTTTTTGTCTTGAGCTAGAGCTTTTTTGGATTGGTGGCCGTAAGGACCCATGTAACCATGCTTATTGTCTATAAATTTAAGGATGAAGATGGTATTTTAGGGCTAACCATTTACTAAATGGCTAACCTTATACATTATCTCTTAGTGAGCCCCCTTGAGCCTTATAGCATAATTTTTTGTTTGAACTTGCATATTTAACCATTTTCAGCTCATTTTGATCCTCTATTGTCCTTGAAACTAGTGATACTTATGTGATTTTAGGCATTATAGAATTGAAGTGAATGTGTTGTTTTCGGTAAAATAAAGAATAAGTGTGAGATTGTAATTTAGGATATGCTGGGTTAACTTATGCTTAAATTGACATAGTGGAAGCTTTTGAGATGATTTGAGCTTGAATCATTGAATTGAGTTGCATATCATTGGATGGTTGCATTTTGAACAAGTTTTGATTTGTTGTTCTTTTAGAAAAAGGCAAAAGCAAGACCATAAAAAAAAACCATCACAAAATAAATCCAAAAAAAAAAGAAAGAAAAAAAAATGTTAGATTCAATAATTTTAAAACTCAACTACATTTATTCTCTAAACTCATTTGTTGATGTCGAATTGTGTCTTGGAGATTGTTTAGGATGTGGGAGACTAGTGTTGATTTAAGAGACTTTGGGTGTTTAGTGTTTTAAGTGCTCATATTTATTGTTGATTGCATTATTAGTTTTCTTAGCACCACCATTAAAATGGCCTTTATTTGATTCCCGCTTTCATCAAACCCAACCTTATTCAATCTTATATAAAGACCATTGGACGTACATTTACATCCAATTCCCTTTTGGGAATCGAGTGAGGGTGACTGAGGTTGAATCCTCTTACAAGCTTCAGACTGTGAAATACAAAGTAAGCCGTTATAACAACCGTACCTTAAAATGAGTGCAGACACTTAGGGAGTGATCTTCTACCTTTGTTAACAGGGGTATAACTTTTTCTCCTTTCATTAACTACTATTAAGTCAAGTTTACAAATATTATATTTTTGCGCAGTGAGTTGCTAGATTAAGTGTTTTGTTTATTTTTCTAAGTTTTGTAGGTTGCACTTGCTAGAGACTAGCAAGAACTTGGTTGGGGGGAGTGATAAATACTCATAAGTGTATAACTATTAAGAATTTAAATCATCATTATATACTTTGAGTATGATTAATTTGTCTAATTTGAGCGGTTCTTATAATCTAGAGTTGAAAAATATTTACTTACAAATTGAGCATAATAACTGCTTTATGTAGGTGGATAAAAACACATCTATCAATTCTTAGACCATTAATTAGGCCCTAATTGTCTTCAATCTTTAGCCTATGGTTTATGGTTCAGCCTAATTGAGGGATATAATAGGCCAAATTTGAATTATAAACAAAATCGGTTGCATCATTCGTGTGCCTGGTGACCTTTCACAAGAAAAATCATATTTGAAGCTGTGGATATCAGAATTGAGTGATTCCAAAGCCCTATGAAATCCAACACATATATCTTCAACTCTAATCCATATGTGAAGAACAAATTTGATCATTTTCAATGTTGAAATCTAGTTATGAGTGCAACCATCTGTTCTACCATGCATTGAAGAGTAGTTTTGGTAGAAAAATCATAACTTTAGCTACATCTATCATTTTTTAATGATCAATCTATTATTTTGAAGGTAAGAAAGAGATTTATAAATCTTATGCTTTCATGAAGAGTTGAATCAATGTGTATGATGGCCGAAAAATTAGAAGAAGTTTAAGCTGCCTATGTTAGTTTGTATTTCACCTACCATTACTGTTACACCAACCATTACTATTTCATCTACCCCATCCCTAAGGCTCTATAAATAGGTAATGGGGGGAGGATAAAATTAAGAAGATTTTTAGTCAAAGTTAGAGTTCTTGAATCAAAGCTAGCATTTTTTCTTTGATCTTATTCTTATTTTCAATCCCAAAGCTTTGTTCAAGGTGCTTTTTTCTTGTTCTTCTTTTGATCTTTTAATCTATATTTATTTCATTTTTATACATATTGTTTACTCTCATCATGACTAACTAATTTTTATTTTACTAAAGTGAATGGGTGAAGCTTTGGGTTTGTAGATTATGGCTAATTTAAATGGATATTAACGGTATTTGTGTTTACTTTCTTAATCAATTTGTCTACCCTCCTTGTTAAGTGGGACAATCATTCACGCAAAAGGCTACTTGCTTCTTTCTACATGGTGTGGATCTATCAACTGTGATATGTTGGAATCTTGAGTTATTGTGGATAAATATTGACGTGATAGATACTTAATTAAACCCATTGACAAGTGTTAACGTTATAGGATTAATGAAAGATAACACTAACTCATGCCTAATATTTCTAGCATTTGATTATTAAATATCTTGATTAGGACCTCCTTTATGTATGGATCCCAATTAAGTGGTGAGATGAGCTAAGATTAATCATAACTGATATACCAAAAGTTTAACCATTAACTTTAACTATTTCTTTGAATTTGAGCTTCAATCCACCACCCTTGTTCACTCTTGGCACAATTTTTTTTTATTAAAAATCTATCATTTTTATTTCTTAATTCACTTGCCCATGATTCAACACTTGGACACTCGAGATCTTGTTACTTATAATAACCTATACTTGGGTTACAACTGCTAGTGCAGTAGTGAACTTGCCAAAGCTCATAATCATTGTATAGAGAAATGCAAGGCTAGCCTTTTCCTCCTAACACACACAAGATTAGTTACATTCATGGTTCAACTTACTTGTCAATTATTGTGTTGAATTGGGAAATGTTTGAAATAGCTAAATGATAGATAAATGACAGATAAATAAGCATAGATAAAGGACAAGGAAAATAGTTTGGCGCAGGGGGTGGACAACACCTATTTTAAAACCCTCCAAGAATGCCATTTTGAGGTTTGCTCACACATGAATAAGATTTCTTCAGTTGACATAACTGTGACCCTGAGTATGATCTTAGGGTAAAAAACTGAGAAACTACCCAAAAGAGATATACCTCAGGAATCTTATTTTCTTCCACAAAAACAAGTGAAACTTTTGAGTGACATATGATAAACTCCAAAACTCCAACACCTATGATATAAAATAGACACGATCATGAGGGACACCAATCATATCTCTAAATGTGGAGATAGCAAAAAGAAGACAACAGTGAACTAATGCAAGCATGATAAATAATAGTGTGTTCCAGAGGTTACACATATAAGCCATGTTGCTTTCTTTATATAAGTGGTGCCCATTAGATAAAATGAAAAAAGGTAGATCTGTTTCAAGAAAACTACACATATCTAAAGTATCGTATGAAGGAACTCAATAGAGCCCATGGGCGTTATATCCCAGCATCAGTAATCTTGAATTAGCATATTGTTATTTGTGCAAGCGAGTGCTCATAAATAGACAAGCATGTTTGCAAGAAAACAAAAGCACATAAACTTGTTTTCCAACTGATGCAAAAGAAACTTATCCTAATAAAAGTTCTACATTAATTTAGGGTAAAGTATAGCATGTTTGTGTGTGTGCCCATTTGTAAATGTGCTTGTGTGCATGCGTAAATGTCACAAAAATTTATACTCATAGCATAATCATCATCCTGAACATACAATGCCTTACTCAAAACTATGTCAATGTTAGTTGGCATTAAGTATATGAAAGGGATTTGCAACTGAAAGTCATTCTTACAGTTGCATATAACCTTTGTTAGGTAACCATTTCTGAGGGAAGAGAGTAGAATCATACAAGTGGACAATTTTCTCAAGTTACATTGAAAAGGATCATAGATGTGGCTTTTTTTTCATCTTTGAATTCTTTCACCCTATCCTCGAAGTCTTCCAGATTAGAAACCAGTGCGGAGTGATACGAGTTGCTTCCTCCGCTGTCAGAGGAGCCAGCTTCTCAGCCGTCGCTCTTTTCATTGAAATATTCCTTTCTCAGTCTGGTCAACCATGAAGATATTGTATCAAGCCAAAATCATCGAAACAGGTGTTGCCATTGTCTTAACCACCAGCAACATTGTTCCAGTCGGCCCAGCAGTATTGCTCGTGCTGCTAAAATAATTTTAAGATTTTATCATACAATTTCATATAGCATCACCAGATGCTTCCCCCATCGAATCAAATCCAAAGCTGGGGGACATATCCATTACAGTAAATAAAAAGGAAAGAAAGGCAATCAAAAGACCAAGAAGAAAACACAATTCGATCGAAATAATAGATGAAATCAGAAAAGTAAATCAATGACTTACCTAAACGATCTCATAGTGGGAAGAGATCTTCTGTCTAGTGGAGATACACAGGCACACAACAAATCTTCGAAGTTGAAATCTACAACAATGCAATCAAAATCCAGGACTATTTGAGTAGGGCCACATGGAGAGTAAGTTCCCTGCTTTAATCGGGTGAAAAGATGATAGAGGGAGAAGGGATGGTGAAAACGAAAAAGAACAAAGGCAGATTTGTACGGTGGTGCCCAAAGGCCTTGGTGGCAACTGATGAAGGGACGAGAGAAATAAGACAGACCGGAGAAATAATATTGATATCTAAAATAAAATTAGCAAATGGAGAAGCATTTTAGAAAGCTTTATCACTGAATTTTTGATAAATTTGGGACTAGATAAATTTATATTTAATTCAAATTAGATATTATACGTATATTCATTTTAAAAAAGAATATTCATATCATTATCATAATTAAATATTATTTTTATCTTTCAATTTTTTTTTATACTAAAAGACATGTACAAGGTATAGCGGTATTAAAAAGTTACCAAGAAAAGTTGGAGGAAAATTTGAATGCTTCTTGAAACCTGGATGGACAAGCTGAAATTTAGTAGAGTAGAGCACAATAAGTCTGTGAAGATCGGGCTCATAATGGTGGATGTCTAAACACGTAGCCATTGGGTTGCTGTGTTAGTAATTATACTAAATCTGTACAAGATAAGCTAACTACTACTTACCTGATACCATCACATGACGTTGTACAGTTACATGCTCACATGGCAAAGCTAATTCATTTTAACTTAAATCAACTTAATATAAAGTATCTTATTTTTATTTTTACATCTTTTTTACCTGAAACCAATTTCATTTTGGAGGTAATATTATGTAGATATAATAATCTATTTGAAAGTAAATTTTTATGATGTAATTAAATTTTTTTAAAAAAATTTCCATTTTTTAATGCTTAAAACTAGAAAAATTCATAAAAAAATGTTAGATTATAAAATTATATTTTCAATGAATTATTATACCTACATAATATTGGTTTTTAAATAAAACTAGATATGGGTAAAAAATATGTAAAAATAAAAATAAGCCATTTTGAACTAAATTGACTTCAATTAAAATGAATTAGCTATTAACTCTTGGCCCTGTCCTTCTAGTCAAACTATATGGTAATTATGACAAACTTAACCACTGATTACTAGTAATAAAGTTAGAAAAAAAAACCTATCTTAGTCTCTTAAAATGACCAATGGTATTAGAAAACAGTTTATGTTGCTAATAATGTCCAGGTATGTTACCGGATGCCTCCATTTTCAAAAAATGCTATACATACAAATTTTCTGGAAAGGTAATCTCTCAGATCGTCATTATCTCATAGGTGCTATAAATGACAGTAGTAGAACCCACAAGAGTTTGAATTAATAGTGTGACACATGTCAGTATCATATTCAATTGGAGAATTGAAGGGCATTCACAATATTCCTAGTGTAGAAAGTTAATATTTACTTAATAAAAATAAAATTGTTGGCACGTGTTAGTTCAATATTTACTTTGCTATGTGAAATGTCTATTTTACCATGTAGTGAATTTTGCTTTATATATATATATATATACACACACACACATATATATAATTGATAATTCCCACCCTCATCACTTACTCCCTTAAAGGAGACAAGTTAAGTAAAGTAAAGATAAGTTCCTAAGTATGATTTGACACCTAAGAGTTATAAGGGTAAAATGGAAATTTTGAATCGATCAAGTGGCATGACTATAATTTTGATGAAATTAAGGTCAGTTAAGGTTTCTTGACTAATTAAGTTAAAACCATGAGCTATTCTAGCTAATAGAGCCACCATTTGAAGACAAAGTGCAAAAATTTCACTGAGTGTTCAAATGAGTCATTTAAGTCTTAAGTGGCTTAAGTATCTAAGAGACTAAGTGTAAGAGGCATAAAAAATACTCTTTGGGATCAAGAAGGGATGGTTCCTACTGTAATTCTAATGGCCATAGTGAAACAAATGGGAACTTAAGGGCGAAAAGACAAGAAAACAAGAAATGGACCTTAGTGGAGTTGTTGGGATATTTTAGCAAGAGTTGACCATCCTTCTTCATCTCATTCTTTCCCAATTTTTTGTAGCTTTCTCTTTCTAGTAGCTTACCTGCTGCAAGCTCTCTGAATCCCACCAATTTCCAGCAATTTGAAGGTCCCAAAGTGAAATCAAGAAGCCTCATACTCATGCTTGGTGCATTTGCTTCATTTTATCTCTTTGTTGCCTGTTTTAAGCATAAACCCTAAGGTAAGCTTCTTGGCTTAGATTGAGCCGATTCTAAGTTGAATGAGTAGCTAAAGATGGTCTTGATTTGAAGTTCTTGGTTCTATATCATGTTGCTTTTAGGTTTGGAACTCAAGACAGCTAAGTTGAGCTCAAGTATGCCTTGTGTTTTGTTTTTTCTTTGTAGCTAAATTTGAGGTAAGGGTTCAAGTTAATTTAGCTTAAATAATGCATGGAAATGTAGTATTACATGTTGGAATGAACTAGAAATAAGACCCACATGAATTGGCTTTGGGGATTGAAATATTGTGTATGATTTGTGCAAGATAGCACTGTTAGTATTGGGCTATACGAGAGTGACACATTCCATGTCTCGTGCTTAGTCTTGATATCTTGGACAAAGGGACAATGGCATATATCGGTAATGATCATAAAGGTTTAGTCGAATCACCGACAATCTTGTCACTTGGGTAGCAATGATGTGTTGCTAGACACCGCTCATTGCTTATGATCATAAATGTGATTTATGATCATTGCCAACGTGGTAAGAGCCTATTGGGTCGCACACATAGAGCTATTTGGATCATTAGAGTGCATGGGCTAATTATTTGGGTTATGGTTTCACTTTAATTTCGTATTAATAATGGGCCAAAGAGTTGAGCCATTATTAAGCCCGAAATTAAAGCCTAATTGGATTAGGGCTTTGAAACCCATTAGGCCTGGAAGTTGAGTCTCACTATAAATACAACTTTTAAGTGAGAAATTCGTAGGTCTCCTTGCCCTAGCCTCCCAAAAGGACAGCCGCACTCTTCTCTTGCAATTCCTTGGAGGACGCAAGCTAGCACTGCGAGCGCAAGAGAAACGCATCTGCCGGGACGTGGTGGAAGCGTGGTGATCCCGAGAGGCTCGTGTGGATACCATAGAGAGCCTGAACACGTCAACTGTTCAGGTTTTGTGATTCGACTCTACAGTTGAGTGAGAGATCTCAACCGAAAATTAGGTATGAAATTTTCGAACACCCGGTTTACCCCGTTTCACTTGGATCCTGGAGGGTTTCGGTTAAATTCCGCTGCGCTGTTTGGCTCCCGAAACCCAACAAGCACAATGACATGAAATGATGAATTGCCCTTGGCGATGCGTCGATAACATTGATGATTTGTCGCTAGCTAAGTTCTAAGAAACTAGGGGGTTTTTTCCTTTTGTGATGCATCACCAAGGCCTAAGCCCTTTAAGTTTGGTATACACTAAAAACGTCTCAATCTCTTGGTTCACATCCCTAGACTATTCTAAGATGTTTCGTAGCTTTGGTTAGGTCCAAAACTCATTCCTAAGTTGGGAATTATGCATTATTTAATTGGTAGCTAAGTGGTGTGGTTAAGTAGGGCTAGGTAGGGTGGTTAAGGGAGTTTAAGTGCTCAACTTGCTAGGGGCACTAAGGGGATTAAGGCAGGTTCTGGAACCTTCATTAGCCAAGTGAGAGGGTTTAGACCTTTGGCAAATGAAGAGGAAACCTAACAACATACTAAATAAACCTTGGGGATTGGTAAGTAAGCCATTAAGAAGCCCTAAACTAAGCTCCAAGAGGTTGGCAAGTTGGACCACATAAGATGGCTACCTTGCACAATAAGTTAAGGGAGAGACGAGCAAGCTTTGAGAAGAGGTGACGACCTACTCTAGGACCCATAAAAGGGACTTAAGGGAGGTAAAATATTTGGGACAAGAGGGCCAATGTCTAAATTACGTCCGCCATTTGAGCTCACAACAAGAATCAGGCACCTAGGGTGTAAGAAGTCCCAAGAATTACACTTGTTGCATATTATATTTTCATGCATTACATATTTATTATGTTTTTTTGTTGTGTTGATTGTTGGTTGTTTGTTTGTTTGTTTATATGCTATATTTGCATGCTTGCTTGTTATCTTTTTTGCAGCTATCCCAAAGGACCTTTACTAAGTACATTCATGTACTTACTCCTTAACTTTGTTGTGCAGGCTTCAACATCGGGCCTAACAACTAAATGGATAGTTGTGGGCTAAGTTTCCCTTTTTATAGGTATTTATTTACTTGAATCTTTGAGATTCTAAGGTTGCTTGAGATATAACCTTTTTATTAACAAAGTGTTTATACCTTTACAGTTAGGGGCTAAGTGTTGCACAAAGACAAATGAAGGCCTTGCACTTGGAGCTTGATAGATCAAAGGTGGGAGTTCAAGTATATGATCTTAGTAGCATTTTGCCTTGTATATTTGGAACCTTGTGTGCTAAGATATTGCCTCTATTAGGATGCATTGTGGTGTATGACCATTAAGTTACTTTTGGATGCATGCTAATGTCAAAGAGTGTGCACAAACTATTACTTGAAGTTGAAATAAGTGTTTTATTGTCTTGGCATATTTTAAGTATGTTTTGAAAGAATGCTTGAGTGATGTTTTCTTTAAATAGTTTACTTATTTGATGTGCATTGCTAAGACAAACGCATATATATCTTCTTGTAGGGCAAACTAAGTAACTAGTTGCACATAAATTTTTTTTAATATACCTACAAGTAATAGTTAGTCAATAGTAACTAAGTGGGATCATAGTCCCTAAGAGCCTACAAGTTAAGTAATTGGGGGTACTTAGACCTTACTTCGTGACAGTTTGATATCAGAGCAAGTTAATGGCCCCAGTAGAGGTAATAGGTGAACTAAGATCTAAGAGTTCCTTGTGCTATGTTAGTTAGTATTGCTTATAAGTTGCTCTAGGTGTGGTCTTCTGGCTTTGGTTGCAGGTATCTTGGTGAACACTCAATCAGGTGCTGTTATGGAGGCTCAAGTTCTTGGTGAGGGAACTAATGACCCCAGTGGGGCAGATATGAGAGAGGTGGTGATTTTGTTGCATAGGCTCAATGACTATTTCGACCAAATGCTACATGGCAGGGCTATCCTGCTTGAGGAACATGTTCATTCTTCGAATAGAAGGGAGAGCTTGGAGGAACCTAATGGGGTAAGGGCTAAAGTGCACAAAGGCCCACCGGTGTACCCAAGTTAGGGGAGAAATCACCTACTCCAAAGGCAAGTGCAAGGTCAATAACAAAGGCAAGAGTGTGTTCAAAATGACAGTGAGGAAGATAGGATGGGGAAGATATTCACCCCTCGTAGGAGAAGGAGGAGACCTATTATTTTGGATGACATGGGGCTTGTCTCAATATGCCAAGACCTTAACACTCTTAAGTTTAATGGCATGGGTGATCCCGAAGTGGTTGAAGGATGGTTGTACCGAATTAATGATATTTTTTAGAACATGAAGTTGCATGACAAGGCTAAGACAAATTTAGTACCTTTCTTCTTAGAAGGCAAGGCATCTTTGTGGTGGAATGAGGTCATGGAAAAGCTCAAGTCCTATAATGAGGGTAGACCTAGGTAAAGGCCCAAGAAGCTTGATCTGGCCAAATTTAAGAAAGAATTTTGGAATGAATTTAGTGGTGAGGTTGTCCAAGATAAAAAGAGGATCGAATTTGATGAGTTGGTCCAAGGGAGCATGACGGTCCATGAGTATGAAAGAAAATTTAGTTCTTTTTCTCGATATGCTCGTCATATGGTCTGGTAAGAAGAACTAAAGGCAAAGAAATTTGTTCTTGGACTTAAGGCAAAGTTAAGGAGCTTCTTGGTGGTTATTAGGGTTCAGACCTATCATGAGGCCATTCAAAAGGCCTTGGCTTTAGAAAGAAAGTTGATGGAGGTGAAACATAAGGTTAAGGCCATTGAATTCAACGATCCCGGTGCACTTGAGATTGTCAGGTAAGAGGCCTAATTAGGGAGGAAACCAAGGTCCCTCCAAGAAAGGTAAGATGAACGGGAAAAGCCATTGCCAAAGTGTCAGAATTTCCATGGTAACAAACCTTGCACCCTTAAGACCAATATTTGTAATTACTACCACCAACCTGGACATTGGGCTAAGGAGTGCCTAAAGATTAGGTAAGAGCAAGGCCAAAGAAGGCTTGAAGCCTTAGGAGCCAGGAATTCACCTACCGGAGCCTTTATGCAGGCATGTGTTTTTACCTTAACAGGCCAGAGACCTAGGGAGCCAATAGCTATGCAAGGTAACTTTAATGTTTAGGGTAGTAGTATTACGATTTTGTTTGATACTGGTGCTACTATTTCTGTTATTTCTTTGAGCATGGTTGTTAAGTGAAGGTTACAAAGAACTTTGATAGATGAGGTGAGGTGGTGAGGTTTATTAAAATTGTTGGGAGAAACATTATCTTTTCCAATGAGATGGTTAAGAGGTATCCTTTGGAGTTAAAGGGTCGTAGGTCTTTATGTGACCTTTGGGTTTTAGCCTCAATCCTATATGATGTTGCCTTCAGGATGGATTGGTTAAGTAGGCATAAGGCCTAGATTGACTATGTAGGTTATATGGTCACCCTTGAGAAAACCTTGGGGGTAAGTGTGACTTGCACAGGTGGTTTGGCAAGTAATGCCAAGAGCTTGCACCTCAAGTTGATGGAGTCAATTCTTATTGTAAGTGAAGAAAAATATTACCCACTAAATGAGGTGGCAGTCAAGAAGCAACTTAAGGAAATCCCAATAACCAATTTATTTCCAGAAGTTTTTCCTATATACCTTCCAAGGTTACCTTTAAAAAGGGAGATTGAATTCTCCATATACTTACAGCCTGGGGTAGAATCAATTGTCAGCACCTAAAATGGATGAGCTGAAAAAACAATTAGATGAGTTGCTTGAGAAGGGCTTTGGAAGGCTAAGAATTTCCCTGTGAGGTGCCCCTATATTGTTTGTGAAAAAGAAAGATGGAACCTTATGTTTGTGTATAGACTATAGGAAACTGAATGTAGTAACTGTAAAGAATAAATATTCACTGCTCATGATCGATAACTTATTTGATAGGTTAAGAGTGGCAAAGGTCTTTTCTAAAATAGACCTAAAGTTTGGATACTTCTAGATAAAACCAAAGGAAGAAGATATCCCAAAAACTGCATTCAGGACTAGGTATGGGCATTATGAGTACACGGTTATGCCTTTTGGGGTGACAAATGCTCCGACAGTATTCATAGATGCCATGAATAGAAATTTTATGCCCCACCTAGATCGATTTATTGAGGTATTCATTGATGATTTTCTAGTGTACTCTAAGACTCTTTAAGAACGTGAGGAACATTTCAACGTATTCCTATAAGTGCTTAAAGATAATCAATATTATGCAAAGCTATCTAAGTGCCAATTCTAGACAAGTGCAATTTCATTCCTCGAGCATATCATAAATGCTCAAGGAGTAAGTGTTGACCCAGAAGAGGTAAAGGTAGTGGTGGAGTGGAAACGCCTAACCACTGTAAGCGAAATATGAAGTTTCTTAAGATTGATGGGTTATTACAAAAGGTTCATTAAAAAATTCTTTGTGGTAGCTTTGCCTTAATTGCCTTATCAAAGACAGCATAAAAGTTCATTTGGACTTCTAAGTGTAGAGAAAATTTCCAAGAGCTTAAGAAAAGGCTAACTTCTACTTCCATCTTGATCCTACCAGATTCACACAAGACTTTTGTTGTGTATACCGATGCATCTGGGTCAGGATAGGATGTGTGTTAATACAGGATAAGCAAATGATTGCATACAGGTCTAGGCAGTTAAGGCCTAACAAATTGAACTACTTGATGCATGATCTTGAGTTGGCAGCTGTTGTGTTTGCCTTAAAGCTTTAGAGACATTACCTTATGGAACGGTCATTTAAGATCTTTACAGATCATAATAGTCTGAAGTATTTGTTTACCCAAAAGGACTTGAACATGAGGCATAGAAGGTGGATTGAGTATATCAAGAATTATGATTGCTCGACAGACTATTGATCAAAAAAGGTAATGTGGTTGCCAATGCCTTGAGCTATAAGTACTTTAGGGTAAATTTTTTGAAGGATCAAATGGCAAGTACCTCAAAAGGTTCCAAAGTGGAATGATTCTTGGTCCTATTTCAAACTTGGAGGGACTGGGAAATGCCTTAAGCCATGGTGCTTGAGATTTAATCAGCATGGCTAGCTAAGGTTAAGGAAGTGCAGGGCATGAACCTGAACTTGAAAAAAGTTTCTGGGGAGGAAAGACATGGTACTATATTAAAATAATTTCAATACAAATATGGATTGGTTTACTATGGCGATCAGCTGTATGTGTTAAGTGACCTAAGGTAACACGTGTTGCAAGAGGCACATATGAGTAAGCTTAACGTTCACCCTGGTGTGAATAAGATGTGCCATGACCTTAAGACTCATTTCTGGTGGCCAACTTTTAAGAGGGACATAAATTAATATCTGTCTAAGTGCCTCAATTGTCAAGTGGTGAAGGTAGAATACTGAAAGCCATCAAGAATATTGCAAAGTTTACCCTTCTTAGAAAGAAAGTGGAGATCCGTCACCATGGGCTTTTGTGTTGGGTTACCCAATACAAGAAGTCAACATTACTCGATATGGGTGGTGAAGGATAGGTTGACTAAGTTTGCATACTTTATCCCCATTAAGATTATAGACACCATGGATAAGTTGGCCCTATTGTATATGTGGAAAGTGGTGAGACTCCATGGAATCCCCGATTAAATTATATCTAATAGAGATCTCATTTTATCTCAAGATTTTGGAATGTCTTTTAAAAGACTATGGGTTCTACTGTGAGAATAAGTACTATTTATCACCCTCAGATTGATGGACAAATTGAGCTGGTGATCCAGACCTTGGAGGACATGTTGCGAAGTTGTGCGATAGATTTTAAAAGGGATTGGGACCAACACCTGCCTTTGATTTAGTTTTCTTATAATAATAGCTATCAAAAAGCTATTAAGATGGCGTACTACAAAGCTTTGTATGAGTGTAAGTGTGTGATGCCTCATTGTTGGGCAAATAAGATAAATGAAGTGGTTGTTGGCTAAAAAATCATTGTTGAGACCATGATAAAGATTAAGTTGATCCAAGCAAGGATCAGTGCTACCTCAGATTGGCAGATAAAGTATGCCAATGTGTGAAGGAAAGATTTAGAATTTGTTGTAGAAGATGAAGTACTCCTTAAGGTTTTCCCAATGAAGGGTGTGGCTAGGTTTGGTCAAATAGGTAAGTTAGCTCCAAGATATACATTAGTCCTTTTGAAATCCTTCAAAGGGTTGAAAAAGTATCTTACCGATTGGCTTTGGCACCTTGTTTAGCTCATGTTCACAATGTGTTCCATATAAGTTCAATAAGGGAATGCATTGTGAACCTCAGGCAAGTCTTAGCTCCTTTGTCATACTAATAAGGGATGACCTAAGTTATGAAGAGTACACCATTAAGTTTCTTGATCGCCAAGTCATAAAACTAACAACAAAGTGGATTCCAATGGTCAAGGTACTATGGTCTAACCATGGGGAGGAAGAGGCCACTTAGGAGATTGAGCAAGGTATACAAAAGCAATATCCAAGTGAGTTTGCTTGGTTAAGTAAGAATTTTGGTGACCAAATTTCTGAAAGATGAGAGGATGCGATAAATCTCTTAGCCAACACTTTGCTATGGATTGGTAAGTATGTTTTATTTGAGTTTTTTTTACTTAAATACCTCAAATTAGTATCTTATTAAGCAAGAGAGACACGCTAAGTAAGGTAAAGATGAGTTTCTTAGTGTGATTTGACACCTAAGAATCATAAGGGAAAAATGACAAATTTTGATTTGACCGAGTGTCATGACTATAATTTTTATGAAATTAGGGTCATGTAAGGATTTTTTTTCTAAGTTATAACCATAAGTTATTGCAGCTAATAGAGCCACCATTTGAAGCCAAAGTGCAAAAATTTCACCAAGTGTTCAAAAGAGCCATTTGAGTCTTAAGTGGCATAAGTGTCTAAGAGACTAAGTGTAGGAGGCATAAAAATACTCTTTGGCACCAAGGAGGGATGGTTCCTAGTGTCTAGTGGCAAAAGTGAAACAAAAGAGAACTTAATGGCCAAGAGACAAGAAAATAAGAAATGGACCTTAGTGGAGTTGTTGTGATATTTTAGCAAGAGTTGACCATCCTTCTTCATCTCTTTTTTTCCCAATTTTCATAGCACTTTCTCTACATAAGCTCACCTACTGCAAGCTCTTCTAATCCCACCAATTTCCAGCAATTTGAAGGTCCCAAAGTGAAATCAAGGAGACTTCAACTCATTCTTGGTGCATTTGATTCATTTTAGCTTTTTATTGCTTGTTTTTGGCTAAACCCTAAGGTATGCTTATTGGCTTGGATTAAGCTGACTCTAAGTTGATTGTGTAGCTATAAATAGTGTTAATTTAAAGTGTTTTGGTGCCATATCACATTGGTTTTAGCTTTTGACCTCAAAGGAGCTTAGTTGAGCTCGAGTATGCTAGTGGTGCTTGTGTTTTATTCTTGCTTTGTAGCTAAATTTGAGATAAAGGTTCAAGTTAATTTAGCTAAAATAATGCATGTATATGTAGTATTACATGTTGGAATGAAGTAGAAACAGGACCCATATGAATTGGCTTTGGGGGTTAAAATATTGAGTAAGATTTCTGCAAGATTGCATATGGATGCGAAATGCTGGAATTACCGTTTGTGATGCATCACTAACATTGAGAATGCATCACTAACTAGGTTCTAGAAAACCAGAGGGTTGTTACCTTTGGTGACGCGTCGCTAAGGCCTAAGCCCCTCAAGCTCGAGGCACCCTAAGAACGTCCTTATCTTTCGGTTAACATCCCTAGGCTATTCTAAGATATTTCATAGCTTTAGTTGGGTCTAAAACTCGTTTCTAAATTGGGAATTATACATTATTTAAGTGGTAGTTAAGTGGTATGGTTAAGGTAGAACTTGGTATGGTGGCTAAGGGAGTTAAAGTGCTCAAGTTGTTAAGGGGGCACTAAGGGGATTAAGGCAGGTGTTAGTACCTTCGTTGGCCTAAGTGAAAGGTTTTAGACCTTTTAGGAAATGAAGAGGAAACCTAAGAGAATCTCAACCAAATCTTGTGATTTGGTAAGTAAGCCACTAAGGAGCCCTAAACTAAGCTTTAAGAGCTTAGCAAGTTGGACCACATAAGATGGCTACCTTGCATAATAAGTTAAGAGAAAGACGGGCAAGAATTCAAAGGAGGTGATGACTTATTCTAGGACCCATAAGTGGGATTTAAGAGAGCTAAAATATTTGGGATATGAGGGCTAGTATGTCAATTATCTACGCCATTTGAGCTCACCGCAAGAATAAGGCACCTAGGGTGCAAGAAGTCCCAAGAATTGCACTTGTTGCATATCATACATTCATGCATTACATATTTATTATGTTATTTGTTATGTTGATTGTTGGTTAGTTGTTTGCTTGTTTGTGTGTCATATTTGCATGCTTGCCTGTTATCTTTTTTGCAGGTATCCCAAGAAACCCTTACTGAGAACATTCATGTACTCACTCCTTTAAGTTTGTTATGCAAGTTCTAATGTTGGCTGTAAAAACTAAGTGCATAGCTATGGCCTAAGTCTCCCATTTTGCAAGTACTTATTTACTTGATTCTTTGAGATTTTAAGGCTGCTTGAGATATAAGCTTTGCACTAACTACGTGTTTATGCCTTTATAGTTATAGGCTAAGTGTTGCATAAAAACATATGAGGGCTTTCTAGTTGGAGTTTGATAGCTCAAAGGTGGGAGCTCAAGTAAATGATCTCAGTAGTATTTTGCCTTATATATATGGTACCTTGTGTATTAAGACATTGCCTCTATTATGATGCATTGTGGTATATGACCATTGAGTTACTTTTGGGTGCATACTAATGTTAAAAAGTGTGCACAAACTATTACTTGAAGTTGAAGTGTTTTATTGTCTTAGCATGTTTTAAGTATGCTTTAAAATGAATGCTTAAGTGATATTTTTTTTAGACAATTTACTTATTTGATTTGCATTGTTAGGACAAATACATGCATATCTTCTTGTAGGGTAGGCTAAGTTACTAGTTGCATATAATTTTTTTTAATTTATCTACAAGTAATAGTTAGCCAACAATATCTAAATGGGGTCACAATCCCTAAGAGCCTACAAGTTAAGTAATTCGAGGTATTGGGACCCTGCTTTGTGACAACTTCCCTTTTTGATATAAACAAAAAAAGATACAAAAACTTCCCGTGACAAAATCAACATAGCCTTTAATTTTTAGATCTTTCTTCCCACTTCTTTCACTTTCCTCTTTAATGTCTCATCCGTATTCTTAAGTCTTTTCACCTTTGCTTCTATTTCCTCTACTTTTCTATTCAGCCTCTTGACTTTCTTCTTTGCTTCTTCCATGCATGACTGTTTCCTTCTCACCTATGTCTCTGACTTGTCCAATCTTCTTAGTCGACCAACTATCACACTCTTCAACCAATCAGGTGTGGGCTCATCATGCCAAAGGTTAAATCGATAGTACTTTAGAATGTGCAGCACAAATGAAAAAAATGAATCATATCATTCCATAAACTAGATGGCAAACACAATGCCATATATACATATCCAATCATTCCTGCATCTAAAGAATCTACTCCCTGCATTCTACTTAGTCCATGTTAGTTTCAATTGGGCAATTATGCCACTTCTGTAAAAAGGCCACTCACCTTGTTCACCTTTAACACCAAATACGGAACTCCCAGAACTTATCATTCTAAGTAAGACTCTTCAATCTATCTTCCTCTATGCCTTTATTTCTTATTATTCTCACTAGATTCCTACCATTTATCTTCAACAATTTTCCTACCATTTTTACTTACATATTTCCCACTCATTAAATTTCCCTAGTGCACATGGGGTAAAAATGGGCTACATAATCATATTCCATAAGATAAACATTCCACATTGGTATCATGGGTCCTTGTATGTGATAAAGAATGACCATGTCATTTATTTTTATCCATGTTAATGACTGAATCGATGGAAAATACCCTATTGACACGTGCATTATGAGTTTCAATAGCTCAATAGGACAAAAAAAATAAAGTTTTGGTACCCATTTAGGATTAAAAAAAAAGCAAAGGTACCCCTGATGGACTTTACCAACAATAGAAGAATAGACAACCATCCTGAAGAATAGGCAGCATATTAAACATCTTGCACAACCATGCCCAGCACTTATGTTTGATGATCTATGCCATGCCTCGTCAACAATAAAAATAGAAGGAGCATGCTCATGTTGAGATGCTATGCAAAGGTCAAAAAAGTGAAGTCATCTGAATTAAGGGTAAACATTTAGATATTTAGATAGCTGATTAAGAAAAACTTCTAGGATCTAGTCTTGTCCCATACCCTAATGGATTGACCATTACCAATATTCCAAAAGACATGTGGCATGATAATCTCCCGGCCACATAGAAGACTGCGTTTTCAGGAAACATTGAAAAGCCCTAGTTTTATCCCTCCAAATCCTATATACAAGTTTTCTAGGATCATCAGCAAAGATGCACCAAAAGATCTTCATCTTGATTGAAGAGTCTAAAATCTTTTACACCTAGCCTACCTGGGCATTTAGGGAGCATTAACATTCTTTTCACTTTATATGCATATATTTTATGTTGTGGGATCTTGACCACCAAAATCTAATAAAAGTTTTAGAGAAAGAGTCCGATAGGGTAACTGGCACTTTAGAAAGGGTCATAACATACATAGGGAAAGATGTAAGAGTAGACTAGATTAAGGTCAAGCATCCAACATTATTCAAGAGATTCAATTTCCAAATTTCAAATTTTCTGTTTGCCATTGTCTACCAAAAATTGGTAAGATAAAGGCTAGAACATATCCTAAGATAAGGGAAAACCAAGATAATTTAGGATACACATATTAATTCAAAAGGATAGGAGTTTGTAGAACTCTGCCTGAGCTAGATGGGAGACATTCTTATTGAACATTCATTCTAATTTTTGGAAGTTGACCTCTAGGCCTACTGCAATTGAATTGAGCTCTAAAGCGGCTCATATATGTTGTACAACTATTGAAGTGGGATTCAAAAAATATATAAGACAGTCATTAGCAAAAAATAAATGATTGATTAGAGAGCAATTCTTATTGGCCCATAGCACAGCAAAGAAACTAGCTGTCTGCAAAGAATTAAGATAGGTTAAAAAGGCTTCTGCATAAAGAATGAACAAGTAATGAGATAATGGGTCCTTCTACCGAATACCCACATTCAAAGAAAACCAGCCTGTAATGCTTACATTCACAAGAAAAGAGCATAAAATAGTAAACACACATTGGATAATGAGATGGACCCATAAATCAGGAAAATGCATAGCTTGAAGTACCTATTTAATGAATGGTCATTACAGCTTGTCATAAGCTTTTTGCTTGTCTAATTTCAAATTTGCTTTGTAGCAATGACGACCTGTTAAAGCATTCGTGTGATTAATATTGTGAAAAAGTTCATGCCTAATTTTGATATTATCTTGAATCGATCGCCCAAGCATAAAAATATTTTGGGTCATAGAGACAAGTGAACTAAAAGCAGACATTAGTTGGTTAACCAAAACCTTGGCAATAATCTTGTGCAAGGTATTGCATAAACTGATTGGCCCCAAATCATCCATTGTTGCTAAATCTTTTACTTTTGGGATCAGGGTAATAAAGATATGGTTAAGTTGCTTCAAAAGCATACGATCACTGAGAAAATGACAACATTTGTAATTGATGGGCCAAGATAATTCCAAAATCTTTTAAAGACAATCAGTTGTAAACCACCTAAACCGGAGCTTTCTAGTTTCCTTAGACGTATACAAGCTTTCCTGATTTCCTCTAGTGTAAATGGGAGAAGAAGTTGAGTTTGCTAGGAACTAGTGAGATTATGGTTAATAGAGGCACATGATTCATCTTGTGCTTGTGTGTGTGCAACAATAGGTTCCTAGAAAAAAGCTTTGAATTTACTATATAGTAGAGGCTAAATACCTTCTTCTAAGTAGGTCCATTGTCCATTTGATGCTTGGAGGCTTGAAATACAAGTGGAAAGTTGTCTAGCTCTAGTAGTCATATGAAATAAGAATGTGTATTTTGGTCGCCATTTAAAGCCAATTTAGTTCATCTAAAAGTGGATTAAGGCATTTTCCTTTCAAACATTTTCTTGATGTGGTTTTGCAAACATGCAAACCTTACCTCAGTTTTCAAAATAATTGCAAGATTGTCACTACACTCATCATCACCAATCAACATGCTACCATATGTCCTTGCCTTCCACTGGTTGCTATCTACGGAAAGTTGCATCATCAACCACATGAACCGACAAAGGGTCGTACCTACTAGAGAATCACAAGGTTGGTGATGGATGGTGATCTAACAAAGCAAGCTCAACCTATTCTAGTATGGTGGATGATGAGACAGTGCCATAGAAGGTCATCGATTAGGGTCAATGAAGGGGTGAATGGGGGATGGAGGCGTGCTACTATTCCAATTCTCAACTACAAATGGGATGGTTCAGGTGAAGGAGATCGACAAATAGTGGAATGTGGCTTACCAGCTGAATTGAGGAAAAATGAGGGAAAGTTAAGAGTTACGTATAATGGCACCTTACGTAATTTTTGTCCAAAACTCAACCTCTGTTCATTCTTACTCAAACATGGTCAGTGGTTGTTGACACCCAATTTTGTCCGGACACTGACTTTTACTTAAGTTTTTAGTTTAGGGGGCATTTTCATTTTTAGGAACTAATTGGTCATTTGTTAGAAGTTTGGATCATTTTTGTCATTTTAGGGTTTTGCATAGTTAGTTGGTCTAGTTACATTTAGGTTATAGGATTTAATTTAGTTTTGATACTAATTTAGAGTCTTAAAGGTCTTATAAGGTCAATTTGGGCAAAAATGAAAGTTTGGGAGAAAACTGGGAATTTTTAGAAAGTTTTGAGCAAAATTTGAAAGTTTTTGGCAAATTTGTCAATTTTAGAAAGTTTGAGCCAAATCTGGTGATTCTATGAAATTCTAGGAAAATCTAGGAATTTTTGCAAAGTTTTTGGCTAATCTGACAAATCCTTAAAGTTTTGGGTCTAATTTGAATTCGCAAAGAATTTAGGGCAAGATCAACAGTTTGAGAGTTTTTGTTGGACTTAAATTGCTATTTTTACCAGATTATATCCTAATCTCCTCAAATTGAATTTAGATCATGTTTAAACTCTGTTAAACCTAACTAATCTCGCCCAGCCTCTCCTAGTATAAATAAGGGTCCAAATTTCAAGAAAAGGAGACAGAAAAATGAAACCCTAAGCTCTAGTCTCGGAAAAAGGAAAAACTTGGGACTAGCATTAGCCAAAGCATTAGCCAAAGCATTAGGGGAACTTGGGAGTCAAGTAGTCGAGCTTCAGTGGTATGGATTTGTTGCTAAAGATTTCCAATTGAAAATTTACTCCATTGTCTAAGCTTTGGGAGCTTAGCTAGCTATGCAATGGGACATTCCAAGTAAAGACCTAAATTCGATTGGTGCTACACTACAAAATACTAGATATCCAGAAGTGGTCACCCTCTTAACTTACTTATAGTACCTTAAAACCTTTGTACTTGTAACGTTTCTAAGTATTCCATCTGTAAAAAAAAATATGACAAATTTTCATTTGTGGGATGTCTAAAAAAAAAAACTATTTCTCTTTATGGAAAGTTTTTAACATTTAATTTGATTTACAACCCTTATTTAAACTCTCTTTGCACAAAACCTAAAAACTGCATAAAATTCAAGAAAAAAATCTTTTCTTTTGCTAATCCTCATTCAAACTCTTATTACATGAAAATAAATTTTTTATTTTAGCTTCAAGGGTAAAAATGGAAAGAATAACATAAATTGCACACAACTTAATCTTCATGCTCAAAGAAATGCATCATCCAAAATGAGATAGAGGGAGTATAAAAAATTACCTGTAAAGAGTAAAAAAAAAATCTATTTCCGTAGAAATGTATTATCTCATTTCAATTGGAAAAAGTTCCCAATAATAATGATTGCTATTAGAATTAAGGACAAGGTCTCGTGTGAATGTCGAAAAACTTCGATTTTTGCAATACTCCGTAAAAATGCTTTCCTTTGAAATACTAATAATTAGAAAGAAATGGAGCCAGCGCAGGAATTGCTCATCCTCCAACTAATCCTTCTCATGTATTATTGTAACAAATAAGTAATTGTAGGAGAGAAATGATATACTTTGACAAAGCAAAGAGTAAAAGAGTAGACGTCTTAATCCATAAGAGAAATATAGAATTTTCATATTTATAGGATTAAACTAAGGGATTGACTTGCCAATAGCTTCTAGAAAAGCCAAACTAGGAAATAAAGTACATCATATTTTTCCCTCCATTTCAGGCTAACTGGCAATACCTTCTATAGCTTGGCGGCTGCCCAAGCGCTGATTTGAAATTCGACAGTTCAATCACAAATGACGGATGGTTGGAATGTTGAAATTAAAACAAATGACGGATGGTTGGAATGTTGAAATTAAAAGAGTGTACCACATTTCCAAATTTTAGAGAACTCGAAAAGGGTAAAATTATTGTTTTCCATTTCTCTATTAAATAGAAAACAATTTTATTTGAAAATAAAAATGCAAAATATTTGAGATCCCCTACTTGAGTTCGCTATATAATTGATCTAAAATGGGGTTCAAATTTTTATTATGAAAAAAAAAAGAAGAAAAAATTGGGATTCCAATGGGAGCTGTCTATTTCAAAGAGAAAGAGTGTTGTTGTTGTGCTCCTATTATCGAAGGAAATAACAGTTTTGTTTATACACTACATGAACAAAATACTAAAAAAAATATAATCATATTAAACCTTTAATTTTACCTTTTCTGAACACTGACCTAGCTAAATATAAATATTGTAAAACCAGAAAGTTAAATAACAGATAAGCTCCACGAAATCGAAGGATTGAATGAAGAGGAGAAGGGAGGAAGAGCAACGGGAGTTCGGCTAATTTATCACCAAAAAATAGTGGCAAAAACATTACAAATGTAAAAATCATAGCAAATATCTAGCAATTTTATTTTGCAATCCTGAAACACCCACTTTGTGGCAATCAAAATCGTAAAAGAGTTGACAAATTTCCTACTCATATTTCTTGCCGTTTGTGTTTGAGAATATTGCCACGATTGTAATTGTTGCAATAAAATAGTATCAAAATCATCGCAACCATGTGATAATTCAAGTCCAGCCATCACAAAATCGTTGTAAAGTTAGACCTTTGAAAGTTGATCAAACCTTGGACTTTTTTGTGATAATTGCCTGACAATTATCTGTAGAGTTTCGGGAGCCAAACAAGCACAGCGAAATATAACCGAAACCCTCTAGGATCCAAGTGAAACGAGGTAAATCGAATGTTCGAAATTTATACCCAATTTCGGTTGAGATCTTTCACCCAACTGTTGAGTTGAAGCACAAAAATCTGAACAGTTGACGTATTCAAGCTTTCTACGGTATCCACACAAGCCTCTCGAGATCACCACGCCTCCACCACGTCCCAGTAGATGTGTTTCCCTTGCGCCCGCAGTATTAGCTTGTATCCTCCAAGGAATAGCAAGAGAAGAGTGCGACTGGAATTTTTGGGAGGTTAGGGCAAAGCTGTGAATTTCTCGCTATATGATGTATTTATAGTGAGACTCAACTTCCATGCCTAATTGGTTTCAAAGCCCTAATTCAATTAGGTTTTAATTTTGGGCTTAGTAATGGCTCAACTTTTGGGCCAAAGTTGAGCCAATTATTAACACAAAATTATCATGAAACCATAACAAAAATAAATTAGTTCATGCACTCAAATAATCCAAATAGGCTTTATGTGTGCGACCCAATAGGGTCTTACCATATTGGCAATGATCATAAATCACATTTATGATCATAAGCAATAAACGGTGTCTAGCAATACATCATTGCTACCCAAGTGACAAAATTATTGGTGATTGACTAAACCTTTATGATCATTAATTATATATGTTATTGTCCCTTTGTTCAAGATATCAAGACTAAGGACGAGGTATGAAATGTGTCACTCTTGTATAGCTCAATCTTTGGTTTCTTGATTACTGAGTAGATTAACTTAAATTAATGATATTGATATATATGTCAACTCATCTAAGCATGACCATGCATTTTCTTAGTCTCACTTTATCAAAGGGCCCGAAGATATCACTCTTGTTACATAGGAGGGATAAATCTCATCTTGATCATATAAAACTCTCCGCATGATATATGACATACCCAATGATCTCCTTCAAGTTCACTTAGTTACGAGCAACAAAGGGTAGTATCAAACTATATGACTCACATGTAGGGAACCTTGATGATCTTAAATCAAAGAACTAAATATACCATGATCACTATGAGAATCACTTATGACACTTATATAATGATTCATGTAGCATTCTCATGGTGAATCGGTCCAGTACATAAGTTCTCCAACTTATACTCATATGTAGACTACATATCTCATATTAGTCTCCATATGTACTAGTCGTTATGTATTATTGTAACCCATTCCACAATAATACTAGACCAGGGGCATTTAAGAATATCATTATTCTAGAGTTGTAATTATGTTTACTATGTTACGTAGATACAAAACAACAAACATAATTATTGGATTAATTCATTCATAAAATATCATGACTCAATGTGCGAAAAAAAATATAATCATCTCATGATTGGCTTTTGGGCACAACACTAACATTATCCCCTACTATAAAATAAGCGCATATATAAAGACACACACAAACGTTTCACATTTGGAAAAGTGGCATGTAAATTATGTACCATCAGAAATAAGAATCTAACCAAGTAGGAGGTCATTTAGTTGGCTAAGTTGTCTCTTTTTTAGGAGTTCACATAATCATGATGATCATACTCCTTGTAGTTTGCACAAATTTTTCTTTTCTTTTTTTTTTGTTTGGTCAGACTGAACAAATTACTATTTGTTAAGGCTCATGATTTTTGTGAAAGGGGGATTGGAATAGGGCCCCTGAATTTTGGTGATACGAATAGCTTCACCATTAAGCTTTAAATTAGCACAATATCAGCCTCATGTTAAACCTAAGAATAATACTATTGCTCTTAATTCAGGCTTTAATGGTGATGGAAGTGGTCAGAGAATTTGAAAAATATAAACAAATACAAAAATAATCAAATATTTAACCTCGTAACATGAAATATACTTAGACTTGCAAATTAATTATTCAAACACTAGCCACTAATGTTTGAATCCATCATTGTCACCATCATCTTCAACATGAGCCTTGCTCTAGCGACTTCTTGTACCCTCTATCACTCCCACCTTTTCCACCTCCATAACCGCCACTCTTCTACACGTACTGGCAACACTCCTTAGAACAAAGGTGGAACAAACCCAAGTTCAATTGATGTAGGAGGGATTAAATCCAGGGGCATTTTAGTTGAAATACATTTCGTTCTCAATATGAAAGATCTCTAGAAAATTCATAGCAATACTATAACTAATCAATTAGGACTAGTTGATCTATTGAAAACCACAATAACTTTTAAGTTAAGTAAATAAAGTATTAATCATAAAAAAATTATGAAAACTAAAATAAAAAAATATTCTTGTATAAAAGGATATTTCTAATTGGGGACGTATTACCATCCTAGGGCGCAAATTCCAAAAAAGCCACCATAAATCATATTAGAAGGAGTTGTTTGATTTACAAATATGAGTTACAAATACTTCTATTGTTTGGTTTAATTTTTGTTAGATTTCAAATGAGACTTGTGTAAAAGGGTCAGGGACATGCATCCAAAATTGGTTATCTATCCCCATTAAATGTGAAAGTGGAGTTAACAATGTTAAAATCTTTAAAAAGATACAATATATACGCAAATTTGCACCATAGGAGCATAATTAGGTTTGTACCAATGACAAATATGCCATTGAGGGTAAATGGAATCCTTAGGAGGAGGTTAGGGCATCCAATGGCTAGGAAGCCAGACAAAGGGCCATGGAAGACAAACAACCATTGCCCTATTAGAGATTCAGCTTATGGTAAAGCTCTTGCTATTACGGCCTTTTAGGCAACGGGCCTTCATTGGTTAGGTAATACTTATTTATTAAGTCAAAATCTTTAGTTTAAATACCTCATTTATTTTGAATTAACAAGTCAAGCAAGCAATCAGAAAGAGGTAGATGGTTCCTAGTTATTTTGGCTCCTAAGAGTCACCGAAGGCAAAACGGTAATTTTTGCATTCCAAAGTGATAGGTTTGGTTTTAGAGCTCATAAATAGTCTTTTGGACTCAAAGTGATGAAAAAAAAAAGTTTAGGAAAAACTTGCCTAAGTCTCATGACACTATTTGGAGATGGGACTTTTTGTCAAAAAAGAGAAAGTTGGAGGAAAAAAGGGAAAGATAGCCTTTGAGACATATTTGGGATGTGACGATGTCATTATTCATCATTCTCAACCTTTCCATTTTTGTAGTTGTCCCTCTCCACTATGAAACCAAGCCTAAATCATTTTCCTTCATTTCATGATGAAAATCAAGGGTCCATGAGGTACCCAACCAAGTGCAAGCTTGTTCTTGCAAAGATTTTATGTGGTGAGCTCTTTATGGGCATTTTTTATACTTGGGGAGTTTGGGTACATGTTGCACTTCTTTTTTCTTGGTTGATGTTGGTTTTTAGAGTTGCTAGGAGCATAGGTTTAGCTTGGTTAAGCTTAATTTGGTGCCATTATGTTGAATTTGTGTTGGAACCATAGGAGTGCCCTAATGAAGCCTTTATTACTTAGAGATGCTTGATGATTGCTTATTCTTGTCAATTGAAGTAAATGATTTAGTCTATAAACCTATTTGATACCTGTCTTAGTTGCATGCTTGATTGTTTCAAGTAGTTTAGAAGATATACATAGATTATGGTGAGAATTATTTATGGAGACATGGCGTTCAAGTTTGGGTGACATGGGAGGCCACCAAATATGCTATGGAGTGAAGGTGCAATAGCAAGGTTTGAGGCACTAGGGCTACAGCCCATGGCATCTTGGGGCTACCTTAGATGCTAGGGCTATGGCCCTAATAATAGGGGCTACGGCCCCAGGGCATTTTTCAGTCTCCTAGGGAAGGGCTATAAGGGAAGGGGCAAAGAGTCCTGAAGGTGCCTAGGGGTGAAAAAAGCCTAATAGGATCTTAGGGTTTCCAAGGCTTGCTTCAGAGCTAGGCAAATTTGAGGAGGATTCGAGGATCCAAATTGAGCTTAAATGTTGCAAGATAAACATTAAGAGTGAATGAGCCATAAAGACTACAATAGGGTCATTCAGAAGGATAAAGAATGTTTAGTGACCATAGGTGGCCTAGTTAAGCCTTAGAACTCAAGGCACCAATGAGAAACTCTAATACACTTATGGGTTTTTTTGAACCTAGGGAGAATGATTCCATCATAGCAATTTCTAACACAATAGGGTGAACTAGGTAATGGTATAAGTGAGCACCTTAGGTAAAGGTTTAGTACACTTGTGGCCTAGGTAAGTCATGACTCAAGGCACAAATGAAGGTCTAGTACATTTGTGGTAGGCATGTTGGGTGATATGTGAAACAATGAAGAGATTGGTAAGTTAAGCTCTCTAATGGCCAGTAAACCAAGTTCACTAGTAGGCAAGGTTAAGCCTTATGGTGAGGACTAGGTAGAGAAGGAAACTCAAAGGAACTTAAACTATGATAATACGTTTAGCCTCAAGTTGTAAGAACCACTATAGATCTCATATATATCGCATATTTGTTTGTCCTTAGTGTTCTTTTTTTTTTTTCCAAATACCTGAATCCCTCACTAAAATTTTTTGGATTTTCACTCCCTTTAGTGTTGTTGTACTGATATTGAGTCTATAAGTGTCAACACAGGTTGAGAGTTGTTGTGCTTGTGTTTTGATACAGGTAACCATCTAGTAAATCTTTGTGATTATAATTTTCATCAGTCACATGTGTTACGCTAACTTTAGTTGTTTTGTGGCCTTATAAAGGCTAGTGGCACAAGGAAAGACAATGGAGCTGGGATCTTAGTAGTTGTATTTTGAATATACATTTGTATGCTAGTTAGCCTTTAACATACTTAAATCGAGTAGTTCAATATGGTTGCTTTTAGACATGTGCATAGTCTTATTGTAAAATGATACATGTGCATGGTTATTACTAGTAGTTGAAACTATAGTGTAATATGCTTTGGCTTGTATTTTAATTTAATTTTATAAATGTTGGCAGCATTCTTACTTTTATTACCTATAGTATAACCCAAAGTTGAAGCACACTTATGCATAGTTCTTTATAGGGTTAATTACTAGATGCTTGAAAGGTTTAAATAATGTAAAAGTAATTAACTGGTCAACTTGAAAGATTTAAATAATGTAAAAGTAATTAACTAGTCAACTGCAACTAGTGTGGAATACAATTCCATAGGCAGAACAGGCTCTCATAGGCCCAAACCATGATTAGTACAGTAAGTGTGATTTTTTTAGCTCAAAAAATCTTATTTGCACACAAAGTTATGGTTTTAGCACAATAGTCTAGCATAAATTAAATAATATGATCATTTGAGCAAAGTTGGTCAAAAAGAGACAAGAATTGTATTTTTGTTGAGAAAACCCCAATGTTTCACCAAAAACCCCAATGTTTCACCATAAATGGATTGGACAAAGGAATTAAGTATTTTTATGAATCCTAGTTCAATTTCATGTATGAAAACAAGCAATAAAACAACTGTGTGAGATTAGGGCCAAAATAGCACAAGTCAAGTTCCTAAAGGGCTTAATGTGTCATTTTTAAGTTGGGATTGGAGATAAGTTTGGGGGATGACTTTCCTCCTTATTTCTTCCATTCTCACACCACTTTCAGCCAAGAAAGAACCCAAATCCTTGCCCAACTGATTTCTTGTGATTGGAAGCTCAAGCTAGAAAAAATTTTGGTACCAGTAGCTTTACTGAGCTTGGAGAAGTAAGTAACCATGTTTTCTTCTTTGGTGAGCTTTTTTTCTTGGTTTTGGGTTAATGATGTTGGTGCTTAAGTGTTGTATAAGGCCTGGGTAAGCTAGATAATCAATCCCTAAGCTAGATTTTTACTTGTGAAATTAAATTTCAAGTCAATTTGGCTTGTGTGCAAAGTTAGTCCACGGAGGTGTTTAGTGCCTCACACAAAGAGGGGTAAGTTGAATAAGCTTGTCCTAAGTCTTCTTGGCTCAAATTTGGATCATATTATGTGTTCTTGAAGCATTGACAATGATTTTGCTAGGCTAGAACAAGTTTGTTATATTATGGAGCATGCTTGAAGAAATTGTGCTTATGTGTGTTTATTGAATTTGTGGCTTGTGGTCTTGGTTTAGGTAAAGAATTTTTTTGATTTTAATATCTTAGTGGATGCTTTTACTTGTCCTAAGTTTTATTTGCAGGTATTTAAATCTCTTACTAAGAACTTATGGGTTCTCACCTCTTTAAGTGTGACATTTGTGCAGACTTGGTGATCGGAGAGCCTCTAACACCCATTAAGGGGTTGTTAGCAAGCTTTTGTGTAGGTATAAGGTTAGTAGAATCTTAATTGGTTCTAAAAGTTTGGCTTGAAAATGTTAGAGTGTTAACCAAGTAGATGGTTGACTTTAACATTTCAGACTAAAGGTGCACAAGTAAAGGCTCACTTTGGTACCATTGTTGTTGGCCAGCCTAAGGTAAGTAGGAAAGTCTTTTTGTTGACATCAAACTTATTGTATATACATTGGATTCATGTGTGCCTAAGAAAGCCTCTAATATGACCAAGAAATGAAGCCTCACTTGTGTTTGCAAATGCTAGAAATACTTTTAGGTGTACATAAGTTAAATGTTGATATACATAAAGTTTGATACTTGAAGTCTAAGTTACTCATTTTTATGACTTCGATATGTGACTTGCAATGTTTTATAAGTGTCATGGCAAACTTTAGAATGTTTTATTTTTGGATTACTTTATGCATATCGAAGTGAATCATGTGTCCATATTAAACTAGGTTAAACAACTAGTAGCATGAAAAGTCTTAATGCAACATGAGTATCAACTTAAACAATTGTAGTTAAGTGCGAGACCACCAAATCCCCATTAATTAAAGGTCTTAGGAGCACCCATACTAAGTTAAGCAAGAGGTCCCCTACATATCCTATAGTACCTCTTGGGGCCCGTACCTTAAGTGATGAACAATTTTAAGCGTCCAGCATAACCTATTTGAGAGGCTTAGGGGCAGTATTCAATAGGAGACCTAAGTGCCATTCCTTAGGAACCAGATGAAGTAATTGGGAGTCACCTAGCATAAGAAGGGGTCAAACCCCTGTTGAGGAATCCATCACAATGATCTCAGGGTCACTCGAAAGTGCTAGAGTCAGGCAACATTAACATGGCTCTTTGGAGGCAAATTAAATGAAGGAATGACAAAAGGCTACCAATCCACCCCTAAAGCGACCTCGCCAATTGGCATGGATATCAGTTATCTATGGATCCAGTTGTACTATGACACCCTTATTTTAAAAGGATTTCAAATGTTTAGGATTGACTTATATGAAAGGCTAACGGATATAAACCACCTCTAGAGGTATGTAACATCCAGGAGATCAAAACGGATTATTGATGCAGATAGATGCAGTTATTCTGGTTATAATCTAGAAAAGGAAATTATAATGCTAGAAATTCTAATTTTCCAAAATAAATTAGTGAACAAAATAAAATGCACTTCTTTCTTAATTGAAAGAACTTTAGAAAACTCAAAAGGATAATATAACTAATTAATTAAGAATCTAATAATCTAATGAAAACTTAAAAAAAACATTTGAGTAAATGAAATACTCTTAAAATAATTATGAAAACTAAAATCAAAATATATACTTATATAAAAGTATGTTTCTAACTGGGGAAGTATTATCATACTACATTGTAAATCTTGTTAGAAAAAGTTATTTGATTTATAAATATGTGTTAAAAATACTTTATTATCTAGTTCAGTTTATGTTTATTGTCAAAAGGCAGTTCTGTAAAAGGGTCAGGGATGTGTCGAAATTTTTTTTTATATCCCCATTACATGTGAAAGTAAAGTGAAAACTGTTGAACAATATGATGATTATACGACGTGTACAAGTACATCTTGGCACATAAGATAATTGCTTAATAACCACCTATAAATACTCATACTATAAAGGAATATGACATTTACATGAAAGGACATGTCCATCCTTATATATATGACCCTTGGGGAGGTAGCTATATATCATAACTATCCTGATTACTGAAATAACATGATTTTTTGTGAAAAGTCATGTTTTTGGTGAAATTAAACAATATTTAGGATGTGGTTAAGACCTTAATTTAAGGAAACATAACCCTTAGAAAGGTTGTGACTTAATAGCTGAACCAACGCAACCCTTCTAAGGTTGGTTATGGCCTTATCTCAAGAGAATAAGTTATGGGTGGATAAAAGCACCATTTGACGAACTAGTATAATCTTTTATGAAGAGTTATGACTCTTTTATGAAAGGTTATGGCTCTCTATAAGTGTCAATTCTCTATAAATAGAGGACAGTAGAAGTGTACAAATAATGTTACAAACACAATTTATGGAGGCTCTTCTTCTATTTTGCCCCATACAGTTCTTTCTCAATATAAAGAGAATTCTAGTTAAGTATTGAATGTAAACTAGCATATTTAGTAACTTGCTCTAATTATAATTCTAATTAATTTAACAAAACCTAAAAATATGTTTTAGGTTGAGTAAATAAAATACTCCTAAAAATATTATGAAAACTAAAATCAAAATATTTACTTATATGAAAGCATGTTTTTGTTTGGGATATATTACCATACTAAGGTGAAAATTTTAAAATGGTTAACTTAAATCATATTAGAAAGAGTTCTTTGATTTATAAATATGGGTTACGAATACTCTATTATCTAGTTTAGTTTTGTTAGTTGTCAAACGGTGGCTGTGTAAAAGGGTTTGGGATGCGCATCCAAAATTGGTTTTCTATTCCATCAAAAGTGAAAGCGAAGTGAAAATGTCCGGAATTTCCAAGAATGATGATATGTAAGCCAATTTTGGATATTCGTCCCATACCCTTCTCTAGCTATACCTTCTATTGTATCGCTTAGTTTTTGTTAGTTGTCAAACGGCATTTGTGTAATAGGGTTTGGGACGTGCATCCAAAGTTGGTTTTCTATCCATTCACATGTGATAGCGAAGTGAAAACATCTAAATGTTCAAGAATGGTTATACATATGCCAATTTTGGATGCACATCCCAGACCCTTCTCTAGATATACCTTTTAATTGTGTCATTTAGTTTTGGGATAAGATATTAATCAGTTCTAAAATTTTTTATGTTTTGCCAACTTAGTTCTAAAACTTATCAACTTGCCTAAGTAGTTTTAAAACAATGAAATCACTAGCTTTGTTAGGCCTAATTTAGATGTCTCATCAATTGGCCTATTAAAAAGCAGATGTGACAATTAACGGATGTTAAAATGCTGACTTGATGACTTTTTTATTTAATAAATAGTTTTAGGGATTGAATTGCTTAAAACAACACACTACACACTAGAGTGAATAAAACATAATTTTCCCATTTTTTGTTTGCCGTGCTGATGGTCTTGGAGGAGATGAGCCCCGGCGGCTAGGGATTCAAGAAAATTGGGAAAATGGTAAATGATTAGAAAGGATCAGCAATTGGACCCCAAGAGAATGAAATTGATGAATTTAGAAATGAAAATCAGTAAGAAACAATGGAGGAAAACCAGTTGACCATCCGTCTTCTTCGCCTTTATCTTCGTCCTTGCATCCGTCTTCGTGTGCTACCTCTGTCTTCTTCGCCTTGTGCTCTGATTCGATGCCCCTTCGTCTCATCTGTCTCATCCGTCCTCCGATTCGATGCCCCTTCGCTCGCATTATTCGTCCGCTGCCTCTATCTTCTTCGCCTCATCCTTCTCATTCGCGTCCAGCCATGGCGGAAACTTGCTCCGATGTAGTGTGAGGCTAAGATGAAAGGGTCCTCCATGAATTGGTCCATCAGATGAATATACCCGCATCGCGGCTTCTTCTCCAATAGATTCGAGAGATCGAACCCGGACAAAGGCTGTTGGGGTGAAGAAGATGAAAAATGGTGAAATGAGTGTTCTAATCACTCTTCTTGTTTTTCGTTTTAAGCAATTCAATAACCAAAGTTATTAAACAAATGAAAAGAGTCAACAAATCAGCATTTAAACATCCGTTACGTGTCACCTCAGCTTTTTCATCCGTCACCTAGCGAAATATTCAAATTAGGACTAACAAAGTTAGCGATTTCATTATTTTAGGATTACTTTAACAAATCAATGAATTTTAGAACTATGTTAACAAAACGTAATAAGTTTTAGGGCTAACTAATATCTTATACCCTTTAGTTTTTGTTATTTGCCAAAGGGCAGTTGTGTAAAAGGATCTGGGACGTGCATCCAAAATTGGTTTTCTATCCCTTTACATGTGAAAGCAAAGTGAAACATCAGAATTTCCAGGAATGATGATATATACGTCAATTTTGGACGCACGTCCCAGATCCTTCTTTGGCTTGTTTAGTTTTTGTTAGTCATCAAACAAAAGACAGTTGTGTAAAAAAGTCAGGTACAAGCATCTAAATTTAGTTTTCTCTATCTCCATTGCACGTGAAAAGCAAAGAGAAAAAATTTGGAATCTCCGATCAAATGATATATTCGCCAATCTTGTCCAAAGTTATATATACATGAATCGGTCATTTGATTGAGGACAACAAGTAAGAGGCAAAATTGAAGCAGAGATATCTGACATTCAGGAGGATATGGCGGCAAGGTCCACGGCGGTGCTTGTGTTCCTTTTCATCACTTTATCCATCATCTCCAAAGGTACGTTTCTAAACCTTCTCCAAATTTTCAGGTTTGTTTATTTTTCTTTCATAAGATTGGGTAAGACTATTCTTCTAATTCTTATATAGTTATCTATTAGAGTATGGTAATCTTAGAGTATGGTATCTTTTACCTTAATTGAGCCGAGACGCTCTAGTGGGTATTTGAAAGGGATTTGGTCCTCCTGGAAGCTAAAATAGAGTAAAACTTTTGGGACGGAGAGAGTATTTAAGATTAAAATGAAACATTTTAATAAGTTTAGGATTATAAAAAAATATTTAATAGGTTAGAAACTAAAAAAAAATACTCTTCATCCCATATTCTTTGTATCATTTGACTTTTTTATATAATTTTACTTAAATTTATTAATATTAGTATTTACTAAAAAAAATTTAAAAAAAATATTTAGAAACTATATGTCTTGATTTATCATTCTTATATAAAAGTTCTTCATTTATATACTAAAATGTTGAAAATAAAAAATTATAGATTAATTACTAAAAAATAAATTGTACAAAAAATATGAGACAAAGAGAGTAATGACTAAATGTAAGAAACCATTCATAAAATTTACTGGTTTATGTTCAAAGTTTGTTGTCTTCTGTTCATATTGGAAATCAATTCTTGTTGCTAGAGGATGAAAACCCGGGGACCAAATAAAATCAGCTTTTCCATTAGTGAGCCTAATTTTGTTAATTTTAGAAATCAAAACATTCAACGGTCAAATCGTACTGTCAGTACGGAACCGCAACCTCTTCAAATGCTAAGATCGGAAGACTGTGGTGAAGCCCAGTGTTTTTAAACCCCGACTGTTCACCAAACTGGAAGAGCTTGAGGTTCATGGTTCAACAGGTTTAACCGGTTAAACCGTCGGGGCAAAACTATTTCCATAATTTTGTTTCATGACTTATCAGTGTCCTTATTGTAACTTGAAAAGCATTATGGTTTATAAAAATTTTTTTGTCATATTACAAGGACTAATATTGTAACTTATCCAATGAAAATATTTAACCTAAAGACACAGCAAACTTTCTTCTCTCTCATTCCTTCTCTCTCTAGCGGCACAATCTCTTCTCTTTCCCCCCACCCTCCCTCCGCCCATTTCGTCCACTTCTTCTCATTTGCCTGAAATTTCTTCCCTTCCCTTTGCTTTTTCTCTAATCTTTCTCCTAATCTTATTATTCTCAGATAACTACTGCATCTCTTGATTTTAGAGGTTATTTTTGCAAGCACAAACAATGTAAACACGTGTCATGCTATGCCAGAAATAAGAGAAATATTGAAGGAAGGGGTATGCTGGGATTTTTTGGTTGCGCTCAATCTCTTCTTCACACGATTTCTTCTACCTCAATTTTTTTTCTAGCTTTTTTTTTTTTTATTTTTCTGGTTTGAAACGGTTTATTGGTTTACAGTTTTCTCCGATTTTACCGGTTCTGGCCGGTTTTGACTGGTTTTGACCTTGATGCATTTGGACCGAATTCGGACCATGGAGGATGACGGTTCACGGTTAAAACAGTTGAACCGTCTGGTCTGGTCCGGTTTTTAAAACATTGGTGAAACCACCTCGCCTAAGCCGCTAGGCAAACATCTACTAGGGGCTGCTGGTTTTCGGAAGGGTTTGCCAAATAGGTGTAACCTTAGCCTAAATGCATCATTAGTTCGCCAACTTTGTTAACTCACACGTGTTGGCCCCTTAACTTTGATTCAGTTTGACTTAGTTCTCAAACTTTGTAAAATCATGCGATTTAGTCCTCAAACTTTTCAAATGATGTGACTTAGTCCTTCAACCATCAAGATAAACCATAACTTTAAGTCCTAACATCCAATCTTTCAGCAAAATAACCATTCTATTTACAAACTTCCATTATCACCAAGGATTAATAAACTTTACTAAATTGTTAAATACATAATTAAATAATTAATAACTTACAAATGATAATTCAAAAAATTATATATAATAATTTTGAAAATATCTAATTATTTAATCATTTATATTTTGCTTATTTTTTCTAAAAAACTACTTTGGTTGACTTATTGAAAAGAAAAAAAATATTTTTTATGCACTACACTATTATGTTGATCAATTATTTTCCTAAATATTTTTTCTCACTTTTTTTTGGTACAAAATATGCAACATTACAGACTTATGAATTTAAAGACCATTTTTAGAGGAGTTTTGCTTTAAGTAGATTTAGCTTTCAGACAATTTTCCAAATTAATCTCTTTCGTATTAATATTTTGTGATTTAGAATTAGTATACCACACCATCTTAAAACTAATTTATCCCTCATAGTTCTCATGCTAATGAAAATAGCTCATACTATAACTTCCTTGGCTTTTTTATCATTTTTTTTCAAAGAAAAATTTAGGGAAAAAATAGAAAAAAACAATCCAACCCTTAACTTCGGGATGATTTTTCCCTTATATTCTTCCTCAGTTTTTCTTTACCTTCTTTATTTCTTCAACTTCTTGCATATTAATGGCTTCTTTATATTTATTGAATCTTTTTTTCAAATATAAATACTAGTTGGAATCCATCAACAGAAAAAAAAGTCAATATCCTAATTAATTGGTTAAATTAATTTTTTTATTTTTTCCCAAATTCCCTACTCTTATTCATATCTAGCCAAAGTAGATAACAAATGATAGTATGTACATACCATCTTCATTAGTTTTCATTTTATTTTATTTTTCTCCAAATTTTTCTTCAAAAAAAAAATGGTAAAAAGCCAAAGGAGTTATAGCATGTACCATCTTCACTAACAATGAGAATTGCAAGGGATGAATTAGTTTCAAGATGATATGATATAATAGTTTTAAATCAAAAAATATTAAAACCAAGAAGATTAATTTGGAAAATTGTTTGAAATGTAAATCCATGTAAAGAAAAACCCCTCTAAAAATGATCTCTAAATTCAGAAGTCCCTAAAGTTTCATATTTTGTATGAAAAAAGTGAGAAAAAAATATTTAGAAAAATTAATTGATCAACATAATAGTGGAGTGCATAAAAAATATTTTTCTTCAAATAAGTCAACCAAAGCCATTTTTTAAAAAAAAAAGCAAAATATGAGTTATTAAATAATTATATATTTTTAAAATTCATGTATATAATTTTTTGAATGATAATTTTGTAAGTTATTTAAATATTTAACCATGTATTTAACACTTTAGTAAAGTTTATTAACCCACAAGTTTGGTGATAATGGAAGTTCCTAAATAGAAGGGTCATTTTGCTGAAAAATTGGTTGTTAGGACTTCAAGTTGTAGTTTATCCTTATGGCTAAAGGACTAAGTCGCACCATTTAAAAAGTTTGAGGACTAAGTCGCATGATTTTGCAAAGTTGGATGACTAAGTCATACTGAATCAAAGTTTAGGGACCAACTCATGTGAGTTGGCAAAGTTAGAGGACTAGTGGTACATTTAGGCCGTGTAACCTTTGACGAGTTTGAGAATTTGGCTTTGAAATTTGTTAAAGAAGTGTAGAGAAAAAGATAGATACAGTAGGTTGGTGCGAGGTTGTTTGCATGAGGCTCTCATAGGTGCAGGGGTGCACCCAGGCGCTATTGGACCGCCTCAGCAGGGTAGAGTTGTGGCAGCTTTAAACAGGCGCTCACCTTTGGCTTTGGGCGATGGTTGCCTTTCCGTTGGTAATGCGCCTAGTTGAAGAACGCTTTTTTCGGGGTTTGGATCACTTTGCCTGCAAAGAAAATGGGTTTTTAATTGTACAATTGCTTCTTAGCTAGCTTCTAGGTCTTTATATAAATGAATTAGGTATTGTAGACAAAAAAAGTTGGTCTTCCAATCGACTGCTAAGAAGCACAGAACAATACAAACAGCCACTTTTCCCTCTTGAAGGTACTTTTACTTTTGTTTTTCTTTTTCAATTTTTTTCTTTACTATTTTTTTTTTTAAATTTTCATGGTCCAAGGTCCATCACCACCTGTATATGGGTTCTTTTACTCTTTTCTTTTTTTCTTTTTTTAATTTTTCGTTTCAACTTTACTACTACTTCCTTTACCTCGTAAAAGTTATTTTATTTATTATTCACAAAAATTAATTTATAATTTTTTTAAAATTTATTATAAAAATATAAAATTTTTATATGAAAATAAAATTTTAAGATTATAGTTTTTAAATACAATTTTTAAGAATTTTTTTCAATACATATTAATATATATTCAAGTCAAACTTTAGTGAAAAAAAAGAACTAAAGGGCCGAAGCGGAGGAAGTATATATTTTTTTCTAGTGCATTTTTGTGTGCTGTGAAAAAGAAAAAGAAAATGAAGTGGACATGTCCAACACAAAAATTGAGGTAAAGCCAACTTTGGTTTTAAGGTCATATACCGAAAATTCTATGTTATTATGGCAGAAGGTCCACATATTAAAGTTGCAGTTTGACCAACTGAGACTTAATTCATTTTGGCTTAATTAAATTAATGGGAGTTTTTATTCAAGGAGCAATTTCGGGTTTCCCATGGGTTAAAATGACCCGTGTCTATTGTATTTTTGGCCTAGATTTGGTGTTGTTCACGGTTAGTTGTCGCTGGTTATTTCTCAGCAAGAAGCATCTTTCTGCTCTCAAACCTGAAGCAAATGCAATTGATCACCACACACACACAGAGCATAGTTACCAGATACGCCAACCCCCTACGTACCACGTGCCAATTATTGTGATACTTTTGCATCCTAATTTGCTTGGGGCAAGCTTCTAGTTTGTCAATTGTGAAGAATCCATTTTTGGAGGGGAAATAGAGATGAAGTCATGCGGGGGAAGGAGAAAGTTTAATAGAGTACAAATGAAAAGGAAAGAGAAATTAAGATGTGAATAGCTAGGGAGGGAGAAATACTACACCTGAAAGGTTGAAGAAGACAGTTAAACACTATGTTTTGTTTTGTCCTTTAAGAGCAATAAGTAAAAATTATCATTTATTATAACAAAAACATATGTACTAATGATCTTATCTTTTTTTTTTTGGACAGAAACTATGGTATTTTCACTTATACAGTGTGCGCAGGAAATACCTGTTACCTACAATTGTTACAGTAACCCAGATAGATGTGTGGCTACTTGCAGCGCTTTTGACTTTGCTCCTCCCCATGCTTGTAAAGGTTCAGAATGGTGTTGTTGCACTGCTACAATTGTTATTTAGCGAATCAATTGCCCCGGATGGTGTTGCCAGTTTGCTCTACACAAAACCTGTGGGAGTTCGTATAAACCTCTCATTATTGCTATGCTCAAATAATATTACCTACCAGTACTAGCCATTTCGGTGATCCAAGTGGCGATTTCAATAAATCGAGACCCGACTGTATAAATAATAATGACCACGATGTGGTGCCTAGCTATGGCTATATATAGTATCCTTCTGTTTTGTAATATACACAGCTTTACTTTCTGTATTCTAATAATAAACTTTTGTGCTATAAATAAAATGTTGCTTGTGTTCATTTCTGAGAACTAGATCTAACTATGCACATACTTCAAATAACTCATGATATATATGTATGTGTGGTCACATAGGTATGTGCTGGATTTGTTCTAAGAAAATATTTAATTTTGATGATGATAAGTGTATTGTGTTAGTGCGTTTACTCTCATTTTATTTTATCAAAATAAATTTGTTAAAGTTGTGTTTGATTTCCAAATATTTCAAGTGTTATTTCAAAAAAATATGTTTTAAGTTTAAAGATAAAATTTGTTTTTGAAGATAAGTTAGTATTATCAAAATATGTTGATATTTGAATCAAGTTTAATTTCTAAATGACAAATTTTTCTAAGTTGGTTTGTGTTTAATCTATTAAAGAAACAGTTTAACGGGTTTTTTTATCACCCAAGTCTTTCCTGCTCCCAGGTTTATGTTTTAATGCATTAAAATGGTTTAATTCGTAGTATGGAGCTAATGGATATTTTTTGAGATATCATATAACGTATTAAACTCTAAGTTTAACCTGTTATTCACAAGTCTGAAGACTTCCATCCAAATTTCTCAAATGGTGCGATTTTAGCCTAAATTTGAAATATGACTTCGACGAATTAAAGAACGCCACCTGGACTAACCTTCAGAGCTTTTAATGACCTGTCTCTAGCCGTTTTTTACCGTTGGAGGAAAAAATCGAGTTTAACGTATTAAGCCTAGAACATGACACGAAATCTGAAACTTTTCTTGCATAAAAAACAGAGTAACGGCGGTCACCAAATTTTCAGGACATTTTCCAAACGTCTCCAACAGGATTTTAATATCTCTTTGGCTCTCAAATGAGTATAAAAACATGGAGAAACATTTTGGGAACAACTCTTGGCCATTAGAAGTGAAGATTCATCATCAAATCTAAGAGAAATAGCTTACCTTGAGAAAACCATTAGTGTTCTTGTACTTTCACTTATATATCTAGCAAAGTGCGCTATTGTGTGAGCTTGTGAGTTTCAAAACACTTCAAACCTTAATATCTCTTGTGTAAGGAATGGTTCCAAGTGATCCTTGAAGAAAACTAGAGAGTAGTTTCTAGTTAGCCTTAGGGAAAACAAGTGTTTGGTTTGGTATAAACCTTGAAAAAAACACCATTGTATTCTTGATCAAGAGATGGTGGAGAAACTCTCAAGTGGGAAAGCTTGACGAGAGGACGTAGACTCCGATTGGTGGAGTTGAACTTCTATAAATCCCGGTGCACTCTTTTCTTCATCCTCATTTATTTACTTACTTTATTTGTGCCTAGCATTACTTGATTTGTTTTTTATCTTTGGTTGAGTGAATTTAGTTGTAAAATTTGATTTTGCTAAAGTTTTTAAAATAACCAATTCACCATCTCTTGATTGCACTTGGGCCAACAGTATGTCTGTAGGTATATAATTTTTTCTTTGTCTTTCTTTTATACTCACAAGCAATATATAGACGGAAATCGAGAAGGTAGGGAGAAAAAAAACAAGTCATGTAATAGGGAATGCGGTCAGGTAAGTTGGACCCAAGAGCTCGGTGAATAGTGAATTGGAATCTTATGTCCAAAAATAGTGTTAGAGCCTCGGGATGTGCTATCAGGGGAAATCCTCCGACGCTTAAGTTGGTTTTCCGATAAAGAGTAGTAGAGAGAAGGAAAGGTAAGCTAGATTCCCTACCTCAGGATTGATGAGGGGTTTATATAGTTGAGGCGAGCTCTGGGCAATTCGTTCTGGGGACATAAATCTCATAGCTTATCGTATTTTTGGGATATAGTTTCCTTCTATGAAAGGTTTCCTTCTGGCACTTTCCTGGACATCCAAGCTCATCCCATCCTTTAATCGTCAATATCCAGGCACTTGGGCCTATTTCTTACCAATGAGTCCCCCCTCCTAGAAGGAATGTGGGCTAAGGGTCCTACGTTCCTTCGAGTGCCTAGGTAATGCTGTTAGAGGGTAGAGGTATGATCCCTCTTTTCTCAGTTAGCTTTTTGGGGAAATTGGGTGGACGTCACTGTTTCGAGTTGTCCTATCCACCCCTCCTATGCAGTTGTAACGTGTGTTAAGTGCATCGACTGATAAGAAGGTGAAGAGATGTCCTTTAAATGCTTTTCAGGGAAGTGACTAGGTATGGCTATCTTGGTGGCTACTAGTGGCCACGTGTCCTCCAGTGATTAGCCCATCATTTGTATTGGTGCTTTTTTAGGGGAAACCCAAGAGTTGCAGGTTTTTTCTTCCACTGTTTGCCTTGTTCTATGACTTTTTTGTTTCCTGATTTGTTGGTGCTAGAGTTCTCTACTTTTTTTGTTCAGAAGTTTTTATCTTTCTTACAGTGTTCATTCTTCCTCAGCGTGTTCAAGTAGTAGGTTCTTTGTCCTTTCTTCTTATCTTACATTTTCTTGTTTTTATTTCCTTTAGGTACTGGGTTTCCGTCTTTCCTCTACCTTGTTGCATTCGCAATAGCCATGATGTGTTCTCATTGGTTTTTCCAGATAGCTTTTGTGAAATCATTGTCCGAGGCTGCCGCCGACGCCGATGAAGCCTCTAAAATGCCATTCTTCCCTAATGTTGGGATAATGAAGGGAGTTATGACTCAACACAACGAAAGGACATTGGCGATGAATCTCGCTACATATTTCTAGCCAAATGGTGTTGTTGCCACCTTCTCCTATGCATAGCCCTTTGAGCATGAAGGCCTAGTAAGAGGAAGCAAAAGGGGAAACGTGTTTTCCATTTTCATGGGCCAGCTCCAGGCAAGGCTCTATTTCCCCTTTCATCCATTGGTAGAGTAGATTTGTGAACACTATCAGGTTCTGCCATCGCAATTAATGCCAAACTCATTTGTTCATATTAATCGCTTCATCATCTATTGCAAGTTGGTGAGGGTGTTTTTCTTACTGGAGGTCTTCCTCCAATTTTGTAAGCCGGACCTTAAGAACGGCACTAGCTTTTTCCACATCGCCCTCATTAATAGAGGTGGGGACAAGTTCTTTTCCTTCATATCCTACAAGGACTCATGGTCGGGCCAGAAAAATTACTTCTTCTTCATAATGAGAAAGCAAGAATGGGGGTTCCCTTGTGAGTTCATAGAGTCCCAGCAACACGCCTTGGTTAGTGAGCTACCCATATACAATCGCTTCGAGGGTCATTGCTCACTGCTTGGATTAATCTGTTGGTTGGAGGAGGTGTTGGGAACAATAATTTTTTGGAGTTATTCATCATCCCTTATACTGAAATAAATAGGACCACTCTCAAGTGGGCAGGGATCAGTATGACCACCAGCCGTATCCATACTTGAGGGACTCTTGTAATTGGAAGGATGGCTAGAAAAAAATGCTGGTTAAAGCCTTCGAGATTACTGCTAGGGCCCAATGGGGCCCTCCGCCAAAGAGTTGTATTTTAATCATCATTTTTTCCTTGCCTTTGTGTATAATTATGATATCTAATCATAACGCTCTTTCTGCAGAAACAAATAGCCGCACCAAAGAATTTTTAAAAAAGCGCAAGGGCATTGCTGAAGCCTTGGTGGATGCCCGTAAGGCAAACATTCTTCCTCCCGGTGCAGCTCATGCTACGGGGCTATCTTTGTCTAAGCCCCCAACTGAAGTGATGGAGCCCCCCGAGTTTTCTCTGGAGGAACAACTGGTCCGCAAGAAGGCTAAACCCTCTGGCCCTACTGAAGATAGTGCCCCTTGTAACTAAGGCATTGGTAGGGCATCATTCGTGCACTTTTTCCATGCCAACTTTAAAGACCTAGAGTCATTTTGTGCTGATTATGAGTGCTTCCATCTAACAGCTTCAGATAAGTGCACATGGTTGCTTAAGGACCCTTCTATTGAAGCCTTAATGGTGTCTTAAAAGCAAAACGCAGCCTTGATGCCATTGAAGATTGCACCTTCTGCACTGCCTCCTCCTTTTGCTCCGGTTCTAGGGGGTCATTCCTAAGAAGGGCCTATGTGACAGCTCTCCTAGTTGGTTAATCAAGTAAGTGTTTACTTTACTTTGATTAAGTGTTTATTTAATTAAGTACCTCAAGTTAGCGCCTTGTAAAGCAAGTAAGATAAGCTTATTTAAGTAAGTAAGTTCCTAAGTGTGATTTGGCATAGTTAAGTCAAGACCATTAGTTGTTCTAGCTTTTAGAACCATCCTAGTAGGTTTTGACAACTTGTGGCACTAAGTGTTCTTTTTGAGCCATTTAGAACTTAAGTGGCTAAAGTGTTCAAGAAAATTAAGTTTGGGAAGCTTTTAGTACCCTTTAGAACAAAGAAAAGTGGTTTGGAGTGTGAGTTGGTGAGCTATTTGAAGCTTTTGAAAGCTAGTGGACTTAGGTGCAAGGAGAAGGAAAAGTTGACTTGTTTACATATATGCAAGTCTTCTTCTTCCTTAGTCATTTGCAACTAACTCCAAATTTTCGTGGGCCCACTCCCTCTCCCAAAATCACAGCCCAAGCTTCCATTTTCTTGAAATATTTCATTAAATTAAGGGTGCCCAAGGTGTTGGAAAGATCACCAAGCTTTGTTTGAGGTGTTCTTGCTTCATTTGATCTTTGGAAGCTTGTTTTGGATTCAAATTTCGTGGGTAAGCTTCTTGTGTTTATTTGGAGTGTTTATAGGTTGTTTCTAGAGCTAGAAATGGTCTTAGTTTGATTCGTTCGGGTGCCAAATTACTTTGGTTTTAGACTTGGAACTCAAGGAAGCTTGTGGAGCTAGTTGTGTTGCATTGCTTGCTTGTGTGGCTAAAATTGAGGTAAGGGTTCAAGTAATTAAGCTCAAATAATGCATGGTTTGGTAGTTTTGTGTGTGGGGATGAATTAGGAACAAGACCCATTGAGTTTGGATTAGAAATGAGAGAGTTTGAGTAGTTTGTGTGCAAGAACAACGCTGACGCATAAACCCAGGAAATTGCATTGGCGCCGCGTCGCCAGAAGTTTCATGAATTGGCGCCGCGGCGCCAAGTTGTCAAATTGTACACAGAGTGTTTGTTCGGTGGCGCCGCGTCGCCAGAAGCAAATACTCTTTGGCGCCGCGTCGCCAATTGCAAATTTGGCCTCGTTTTCCGGCCATCCTAAGATTAACTTAGACTCTCGGTTTCTATCCCTAGGCTATTCTAAGACGTTCCATAGCCTCGGTTGGGTCTAGAATTCATTCCTAAGGCGGGAATTGTGCATTATTTAAGAGGTAGTCAAGTTGTGTGGTTAAGGATAAAGAAATGTGACTTGGTGGCTAAGTAATTCAAAGTGCTTAAGCTTTTGAATGAGCACTAAGGGGATTAAGTGGGTTTTTAGACTCTTTATTGGCCGTATAGAGTATCAATTACATATGGTCAATTGGGAGAAAAACCTAAGTCGATCCCAACCGAACCATGTGGTTTGGTAAGTGAGCCACTAGTAGTATTTTGAGTTAAACCTTGAGGGTTTGATTAGTTAAACCACATAGGAAGACTACCCTGTACAATAAGTTAAGGGTAAAGGCGGGTAAGTTTGAGATAGGTGACGACCTACTCTAGAACCCGTAAGAGGGACTTAATGAGGTAAAGTGTCCAGGATACGAGGGCCAGTATCTCAAGTACCTCAGCCGTTTGAGCTCATGGCAAGAATTAAGGCACTTAGAGTGCAGAAAGTCCCAAGTGCATATATTGTGTGCATTTCGTATCATACATCCATACATTGCATATCTTATATTTTGTTAATTGTTTGAGTTGTTTGTTGGTTGAATTGCTTGTTTGGTTGCTTGGTTGTCATATTTGCATATTTGTTGCATTTTTCCTTGCAGGTATTCAAGAAGGGAATCCTTACTGAGTACTTTCAAGTACTCATTCCCTTAAGTCTTATTGTGCAGGTTCTAACTCCGGGCCTAATCACTAGGTGATAGCTAAGGCCTAAGCTTTCTGTTTTGCAGGTATTTCTATTGAGAATCCTAGTGATTCTAGTTTACTTGTGAAATAAGTTATGTGCTAACCAAGTTGTGCCTTTACAGTGTAGAGGCTAAGAGTACACAAGAACAAGTTTAAGGAAGGGCTACACTTGGAGCTTAGCTTAGCTCAAGGTGGGCTCAAGTAGTTGATCTTAGCAGTTAGTAAATTTTGTATCTTGTACATAGTACCTTTTGTACTAAGTAAGTTGCCTCTAATAGGATACATTGAGATGTAAATCCATCTTGTTACTTTTGGGTGCGTGCTAGAGATGTAAAGTACGCACAAACTGTTACTTGTAGTTAAAGCAACCAGTATTTTCAAGGTCTTGGCACGTTTTATATGTTTTAGTAAAATGCTCAAGCAGTGTTTTTTTATTCCCGACTTATAAAAATTCGTTTGCATTGCCAGGACAGAAGCATGCATAATTAAACTTGTAGGCTAAGAAACTAGTTGCATATAAATTGTTTAATTTATATTGACAAGTAATAGTTAGCCAATAGTAACTAGTGGGATTCTTAATCCCTAAGGACCTACAAGATTAGGGGCACTGGGGCCCCGTTCTGCGACAGGCTAGCTGGTTGTGGGGGGCCTCCTGTGCTAAAGCTAGGCAAGTGCTTTTAGCTACATAATCTAATCCTTGCGTAATGTCACGCACAAAGAAAGACTGGGAGACAAAGGGGATTACATCTGACCAAGTCTTTGACCCTTTGTAGCTGGTGGGGATTGGCGAGTCAATCCTTGAGGATCAGACTTACATTTGCCATCGTATCTTACAAGGGTTAAGGATCTAGCTCATACCCCTCATTCAGAAAGGGATCAGCTTATAAGCATGGGTTGTAGCCTTCTCCAGGTAAGCTCTTTTGTTTATTTTTACCACTTCAATACATCCTTCCCTTTACTGACAAATCTAAGTTTTAGCAGGAAGCCATCATTGCCCATAGTTTAGGGGAATATGTGGTTAGCCTGAAAAAATACCTATCATTTCGATCTTGAGCCATTCTGCAAAAAATACTGCGTCCCTTCAGTCAAAATTGGCTAACGAATGAAATGCTAATGAGGCACTTGTAAAAGGCCTCAAGATGGAAAGAGAGGCTAAGAAAGTAAAGGAGAGCCTTTTTTTGGAGCTGAAGTTAAAGGTGGTGGAGTTGCAGAAGGCTTTGAAGTAATCTCTAGGAAAGGAAGCTGAGGCAAAAAAGAGGCCGATCATTGGCGACCTTGATTAGGGCGGCAGAGTCCAAGATAGATGTTATCAAGGTTACTCTACCAATGGACAAGTACGCCCCCTGGGCCCGTGGACTGTTGTGGGTAAAGCTAGCTAGAGTTTGGTTGCCTTTACAATGACCCTTATAGAGCACACCGAGCAAGTTGGCTTTGTTGAACGCGGGGCCCATTTAGAGTACTGGCACCTTCAGACCAAGGCCAACAATTGCGTAAAGGAGCTCACCTTGCTTTTCCTAAAGGTAGAGAAAGGGTTTCGAATGACTGCATTCTTGAAGTTCAAGGAAAGCTTTTTTTCCTGCTGCTTTTCAGGTTGAGCGAGCAAACTCGAACCTTGATCACTCGTCTTTCTCAGCTTACGAGAAGCTGGGTTTGGATTACACAGTCTGGCTAAAGGATGGGAAGTCTAGGATTCCTACCTTTGACAAAATGTGTCGGCGATGAACCTTGATGAAGACCTTTCTCCAGATGAGTTTTAAGAGCCCTCGTTGTTAGCTCCTATCCCTTTTTTGCTTTTGTTCCATTAGGGTTCTCTTTGGCCTTCTATAACAAATTCTTTTGTAAAAAAAATTTTAATGAGAAATTTATGTTTATAATGCCTTCGTGCTTTATACTTTTGATGTTTAATGACTCATTGTGATGTTTTGTTCAGGTAGGGGCCTAATCGAGTAGGGTCCATCCCAATTTAGCCTCAATGTACCATGCCCTGAGTTTCTGCCGGTCAGTTTACCTTTGATAAGGACCAGGCTTCCTGCTTGGATGTTCTTGACTTTCATTTTTTGGTTATGAGTTAAGGCAGTTCGCTACCTGAAGGCCCTTATGCGAACCCTCGTCTTCTCCCTTAATTTTTCTAATAAACCTAAGTTTCATTCAAAGGTTTCTCATTTTGAGAAGGATCATAAACTTGGGTTTGTAAGGTGGGGTAAGGGATTTCCATGGGTATGAGGGTGTTGGTTCCATAAGCCACCGTGAAAGGTGATTCTCCCATAGGCCATCGGGGAGTCATGCAATAGTCCCAAAGGACACTTGGCAGCTCTTCTACCCACTTGCCCTTAGCCTCACCCAACCTTTTTTTCAAGCCTTCCATTATCATTCTGTTGGTGATTGCTACTTGCCCGTTTGGCTGAGGATGGAAGACAGGGGTAAAGTACAAGTGAATGCCTTTTTCTTTAGCAAATCATCAAACTTGCTAATTATTAAACTGCTTTTCATTGTCGGTACGATGGCTCAAAGGCATCCAAAACGACAAATGATGTTCTTTGATAGGTACTTAATAACTTGTGGGATTGTGACAGAGGACAGGGGCTCTACTTCTACTCATTTTGTGAAGTAATCTATTGCCACAATGTAGTACTTAATTTACCCTGGAGCCATAGGGAGTGCTCTAATTAGATCCAGCCCCCAAGTGGTGAATGTCTAAGAGTTTGCTACTAAAGAGGCAACAAAAGAAGGTAGCATGTGTATCCTTGAGTTAACCTGGCAGTTACGCCATGTTCGCTGCAAAGAGGAAGGAAACCCTCTTCTATATAGCTTTCCCCCACCTCTATAATGATGAGAAAATGCCCTGCCTGAATCTTAATTTTCCTCTTTTCCTCATCGATTCTACTTAGTGTACCTTTCTCAAGGTAAATTTTGATTACCTTCCTCCAATTATCTCCAGGTGTCATAGAGTGTATCAAGTGCATCGAGGGCTATGTAAACATCTCTGTTATGGTATTTTCCTGGCCTTTTAAGAGGGCATCTGCCCAAGTATTCTGGCTCCTGGGGATCTTCTAAACCTATACAAGATCAAAGATCTTTATTAGCTTTCTAGCTGTGCTAAGGTATTTGCAGAAAATATGCTCCCTTGCGCTTATTATTCCCATAGCTTAGTTCACAATTAGTAGGGAGTAACTGTGTATCTGTATGCTTTGTACCCCTACCCGACTAGCCATCCACAACCCCGCAAAGAGGGCTTTGTATTCTGTGACGTTGTTTAGTTACAGGGAATTAGAATATGATTCTAAGGGCGGCTTCTAGATTGAACAGGCCTTTGAGTACGATGCTTGCTCTCTAACATTCGGGTCCCAAGGCCTCATCGACATGCATTTCCTAGGTGTGTAGCTTATCGAGTCCTTGCTGAGTCTCAATGTCCAGTTTCATTTATGCGACAAAATCTGCTAGGGTTTGTGCCATGATAGCCTTTCGAGGTTTGTATTGAATGTTATATTCTCCCAAATTTATACAGCATTTGGCAAGTTTGCCAAATTTATCTGGTGTTTATAAAATGCCCGGTCAGGGTGATTCTGTCCATACTGTGATTCGGTAAGTCTAGAAGTACGGATGTAATATTCGGGTGGCCATGATAAAGGCTAGGACTGCTTTGTGAAGTATGAGGTATCTGGATTCGGCCCCCTGAAGGGTCCTGCTAACATAATATATAGGCCATTATTTTGCCTTTTTTTCTCTGGTAAGGACAGCATTGATGAAGCCTCTTATGACAGCTAAGTAGAGTACTAGCGGCTTATTAGGCCTTCGTTCCCTTAGTGTAGGGAGGTGATGTAGATAATTCTTTATCTACTGGAATGCTTCTCAGCATTTGTTCATCCACTCAAAGGCAGCTTCTCTTTTCAATATTTGGAAGAGTAGCTTACATTTGCTACCAAATCACGAGACAAACCGTCCAAACACTGTTAGCCTTCCAGCAAGTTTTTGGACATCTTTCTTACTCTGAAGGCTAAAGATCTTAAGGATGGCCTCGATTTTGTTAGGGTTAGAATTGATCCCTCTTTCAGAAACCATCTAGCCCATGAATTTGCCAGCGTCATATTGAAGGTGCATTTCTTGGGATTCAACTTCATGTTGTACTGACGGATCCTTTGGAAGGTTTCTTGAAGGTCATCAAGATGTTAGCTTAGGGCTTTGCTTTTAACGATCATATCGTCTACATATTCCTTCTTATTGATTTACAAAGATTCAGTTCATTAACCTTTTTTAGGTTGCTCCAACATTTTTAAGACCGAACGGCATTCACTGGTAGCAATAGATGACCTCACTTATGGTGAAAGTCGTCTTTTCCTCACCTTTGAGGCATATTCAAATTTGGTGGTAGCCACTGAAGGCATCCATGAAGGATAGTACTTTGAATTCGGATATGGCATAAGCCAAATGGTCTATGGATGGCAAGGGGTATGGATCTTTTGGGCAGGCGTTGTTGAGATTTATGTAGTCAACGCACATTTGATGGTCCCCATTTTCTTTCTTGGCTAATACTATGTTGGTGAGCCATTCAGTATCACATTTCCCAAATTATTTTTGCCTTTAGCAGCCTTTCGACCTTGTCCCTAATGAACTCACACAATTTGGGTGCCATATTATGCTTTTTTTGCTATACTAGTTTGGCGGAGGAATCTACTTGTCAGCTATGAGATATGACTTCTGGGTCCATCCCAATCATCTTACTAGAGGACCAAGCAAATACATCTATATTTGTCTTAAGAAATCGAATGAACTTCTATCTTACCTCAGGTGAAAGATTCTTGCCGATTTAGATTGCTCTTTCGAAGGCCACCTGCACCAGCTCTGTGTCTTTAGGCAAAGCTGTGTTATCTTCGTTTTCCTGAAAGGACTCCATATGCCTTTTAGATTCTTAATACGGAGGCATTCTCCCTGGACCTTTGCAAGGTCATTACATAGCGTTTAAGTGCTGCTGCTTGGTTGACAAACACCGTTGCGTTTCCAATAAGGGGTTGCGAAAAACAACATTAACTTCTGGACATTAGCTTAGACATGGAATTGTACTTGTGCTAGCTGGCCAAGGATGGCATTATATGGCAATGAAACATTTAGAACAAAGAACTTAGCATCATAGGAGTCATAGGTAGGCTCCCCATTATGATATTTTCCTATCAACATTAGTAAAACCTTAATGGTCTTAGCTGTAGGGATCTCATCTTTGTCAATCTTGAACGTAGGCCCAGTTATTAGCATTAATGAAGGCCTCTTGATCTTTATTTTTTCTAATAGTTCAACGAAAATGACATTAACATTAGCCCTTGTATCTAGGAAGACCCTTTCCCACATCAAAATTGTTGATACGTACCCTCAATACAAGTGGGCCCATGTGTGGGATCACTACCTGGGACCCAGTGACCCTCATTATGACCTGGCTAGGGTCAACAGCCTTTAGTTGCATGATCTTGCACTTCTGCTTTTTTCGAGCAGCTGAGGCTCCTCCCTTGATGATCATGTGTACCACCCTTACTAAGGACCTAAGATTTCAATAATCCCTTGGGGAACGGGGCCTTTCAGGCCTTCAACCCCTATCATTATCGCCCTTATCATCTCTCCTACAAAGCATTTCCTTTTATCTTCGGTAGGGAGACATTCGCCTGAATAGATATTCTTTTAGCTTGCCTTCTTGGTTCATTTCCTCAAACAAGTTCTTTAGCTGCTAGCACTCCTTAGTATCATGTCCCTTGTCCTTGTGGTACCTACAGTATTTCTTAAGGTTCTTTTTACCCAAAGGGGGCATTGTTGGTGGCCATCTAAGGATTTGCTTCTTTTTTTTCAAGGGCATAGAGGATGTTCAACATTGTTTCTTTCAAGGGCGAGAGGACAGGCTCCATTCTCTATCCCCCTTTTAGGACCCGCTTTCTTTGGCTCTAGGGTGGTCCGTAGGGACTGTCAGTTGATTGAGTTACTCAATATGCATGTATCTCGTGGCATGGTTAAAGAATTCTTCTAGATCCCGTACAAGATTCTAGTGAAGGTCGTAGGCCAGTCTTAAATCTCAGGCTAACCCCTAGGTAATGGCTACTAAGTATAGCTCTGGAGATAGCCCTTACCCTCGTATTGCTATCATGTTAAATCTTCGGAAGTAGTCCCTTAGAGGCTCTTCTCGACCCTGTCAAATTTTCAGTAGGTGGACACTTTTTTTGAGGCCAGCTTCCTAAGAAGTGTCTTAGGAACACCTGGGAGAAATCCCTGAATGAGGCAAAGCGGCACCCCTAGTTGGTCCCAATCCAAGAGGCAGTAGCTCCCGTCAGTGTAGAGCTAAAGGCTCTCAGATGATGGCATCAGAGGCTCTTTCAAGCTTTATGGAGGTTACATACCTCTACAAATGATTTATTAGGCCCGTAAGGCCATCATACAAGTCAATCTTCAGCATACGAAACCCCTCAAAAGCGGGGGCATTAATTATCTCTTCTGAGAAAGGATGGAGGCACAAGTACTCCATGTATATGCCCTCAGTGTGGCCTTTCTTCAGTCACTTTAGAGCCCACAAACGTTCTTTCATTTGATCAAGCCTTTATAGGATCACATTGATGTCGCTAGGGCCATCTGAACGGTCTAAGAATGATAGCCTCTCATGGGTTTGGGCCCTTGAAGGCTGGCCTTGTGGAAAGGCCAGGTGAAGCCCATCTAGGTGGCTTTCAGTGGCCTTTTTTGGAGCTTTAGGCAAGGCTCTTCGAATTTTTTGTTAGACTGTCACCTTTAGTTGTTCGAAGAGGGCATGCTGTAATGCCTGGAACTATTCATTATTTAGGGGTGCAGCGCCCTTACCTTTGCGAGGGTCCATTTAAATCCCTACAGGATTCTCAAGGCCATCTCCTTAGCGTGTGTCTTCACAAGTGGGCCTTATGGACTTCTCAAGGTGATGGCTCTCATACTCAGTCTTGTGTGGGTCCAGATTCTCCATTCATGATCTACACATGTTCACCATTTTGGGTTCCCAAAGATGGCACTAAATCGATAGGAAATATGGTTAGGTAAGCTGGACCCAAGAGCTTGGTGAACAATGAATTAAAATCCTACCTCCAAAGACAGCTTTAAAGCCTTGGGATGTGCTCCCGGGGGAAACCTTTCGATGCTTAACTTAGTTTTATAGTAAAGAGTAGTAGAGAGAGTGAGAGAAAAGCTAGATCCCTTACCTTGGGATTGATGAAGGTTTTATATAGTTGAGGCGAGCTCTATGTTGTTTGTTATAAGGATAAAAATCCCATAGCTTATCCATATTTGTAGGATGTAGTTTTCTTTTAGGAGAGGTTTCCTTTTGGGGCCTTCCTAGGCATCCAGGCTCCTCACATCTTCTAGTCGTCAGTATCTGGCCCTTAGGCCCATTTCCTACCACCAAGTGTTTAAGATTGTTATGGCCCAAGTTACCAATCCGGGTTCTTCAGCCCAAAGGCCCAGAAGGAGCACCTAAGGAAAATAGGCACTAGTAAGGCTACATTATTACATTTGAACATTTCTGTTGATAGTACCAGATAAGCTATAGGCATTGTTTTAGAAGGATGTCATTTGTCTTGTTTTTTGAGCTGTGGTGTGTGGCAACAGTATTCTATTATGCAAAAGAATATAATTAGCTTGAAGGAATGAATGAAAGAGACAAAAAAAGAAATATTTCACACACACTCTCTTTGCTCCTCTTCTTCTTCCTTCACTAATTCTCATCCTCTTTCCTGTCTTTTCACTTCAACCCCGGGCATGCATCAATTTTTGGTGCTCTCATTGAGAGTTGACGATGATGGAAGGCATGCTAGCCCATAATAAGGCTATGGAGGACACCGTCATGAAGCTATCTGACCAACCATAGTAACATTTGAAGGACTTAGAAAGATTGGATTCGGTGGCTTCCATAGTTCAAAACCATACACAAACCACTGAGAAAAAATCCTCCTTTCATAATCCATCTAGAAAACACTATCATCACAACAAACAATTATCTCTAACATTATGATGAAGGTGTCCCAAATAGAAAAACAACCCACCAATGGTTTTTGCTGACCTCGCCTACGCCTTCTCCATCCCTAACATCCCACCCACCCATAGTAACTCATCCTTACATGTCTTCAGCCTCCCTTTCTCTACCTACATCCTCGCCAAAGCCACCACTCATTTCCAACCTAGAATGTGCAAACTAGAGATTCCTCTGTTGTTAGGTGACAATGTTTTGGGATGGATATTCCACATCGAGAGATTTTTCTCATATTATCTCACTCCACCAAACCAGAAACTAGAAATTGCAACTTTCTACATGGAATATGCGACCTTGATGTGGCACTAGTGGATGTATGTAAAAAACCAACTTTCAACCTGGGAAGCTTTTTTGTTTGATCTAGAACTACGATTTGGCCCCTCACCCTTCATTAATCATGAAGCTACCCTCTTTAAGCTATGCTAGGCATCCACCATCAGTGCCTATAAGGCTGAGTTCGAAGCCTTCTTCATTCACACCATGGGGTTAACCACTCAGAATTTCTTATGTTGCTTTATTTTTCGGCTATGGGATGACATCAAGCGTGAGGCTTTGTCACTGCCATTAGCACTTGAAGATCACCACTAACAGTAGAATACTCCACCAATGCATTGTAAATTTTCCTTCATGCCCTTGAAGGGAGATTTGCCCCCACCATGCTGCATTTTGAGGCTAAAATTCAAGGTAAGCCTGCGATGGTCTTAATGGATAACTGATCCACTCATAATTTTACGTAGCCCAAAATTTCCAAGCATTTAGGCCTACCAGTCATGCCTTCCCAACAATTGAACGTGATAGTGGGTAATGGGGATTCCTTAACTTGTGTTGGATGGTACAGTCAGGTATCATTGTTCATGGGCTTGGCCTACTTTGAAGTGGATTTTTACCTTTTGCCCATTTATAAGGGAAACTTTGTATTGGGGGTACAATGGTTAGCTTATCTAGGGCCTATCACTTTTGATTATCCGCAAGCTCAAATAGCCTTACATGGCCTACACCAACCCTTTGTCTTCCCCATTAGCTTTACCTAACTTCAACATGACATAACCTCAAGCACCGCAGTCCCATACTTTACTCTATCCTTTGAACCACTAGTCCAGTAGTCCATTGTCTCGAAGTCCTCCACTCACAACCTCCAAATCACCATTTAATCCTTACTCATGTAATACCCTTTTATCTTTACGACATTTACAGAGCTATTGCTGTTTCAACCTTCTGATCACCAAAGTTTGCTTCCAAGGGCGTCACTAGTGTATTTTCGACCTTCTCAATAACCCCACTACTTAAAAATGGAAATTGAGCACTTGGTCAAGGAAATGTTAGCGGAAGGTTAATTCATCCAAACACCAACCCTTTCTCATTGCCTATATTGCTGGTTCAAAAGAAAAATGTGTCATGATATTTTTATGTGGATTTATGTTTGTTAAATGCTATCACAGTCAAGGACTACTTCCCAATTCCAACAATGGATGAACTTCACAAAGCAAAGTTCTTCTCTAAGCTGGACTTACATGCTGGCTACTGCTAATTTAGGATTCACTAGCACAATTACGAATTCCTAGTAATGCCATTTGGTTATTGAATGCTCCTATTTATTTTCAATCATTGATGAATGATATTTTTCAGCCTTTTCTCTAGAAATTTATTTTGGTGTTCTTTTGTTGATATCTTGATCTATAGTCAAATAGAAGAAACACACCTTGTACATCTACAGCAGGTCCTGCAACTCTTAAAACAGAACTCCCTTCATGCCAAATTATCAAAATGTGAATTCAGCAAGCACTCCATCACTTATCTCAACCATATCATTTAGGTTTCAACTATGATCTTTTTTAGGTTTCACTAGTTAGTACCTATGCTTTGTTCCATAGAACGCAGTGAAAGTACCCTTATTGATATAGTTGCTTCACAAGGATGCATTTGTGTGGTCACCTGCCACAGAGAATGCCTTCAACACACTAAAGACAACATTGATGTCCATGCCCATTCTTTGGCTTCCAGACTTCACATAATCATTTACAGTGTAAACGAATGCTTCAGGTGAGGGAATTAGCATTGTTATGTCACAACAAACTAGGCCAATAGCTTATTTCAATAAACAAGTGCCTCATACACTACAAAGAACCTTTACCTATATTAAGGAATCAGTGGCAATCATCGAAACTATTTAGAAATTGTGACAATATCTCCTAAGGTCACACTTTTTCATCCAAACTGACCACTAAAGCATGCAAAACATCCTCAGTTAGAGTATTTCGACCCATGAGCAACAAAAGTGGCTATATCAACTCATGGGATATGACTTTGACCTGGTGTACAAGCCTGGCTCTAAAATAGGCCTAACAGATGCTTTGTCTCACTCTACAGGTGCTATATTGTTGGCTTTGTAGGGTGTTTTTAGGCCTGCCCATGCTCATGCAATAGCTTTAAAGGATTTCTTCTAAAAGCACACTCGGCCAGCAACATTAATGAAGGATATTGAAGAAAATCTGGAAGCACATCACTATTTGCTGAAGGACGGACACATTCTTTATAAAAATAAAATCTACATACTACCAAAGTTGGCCCACCAGAGTCTGCTTTCACACCCTTGATTATTGAAGAATTTTATATCCCACAAGTAGGAGGGCACGTCGGAGCTCAATGGACCATGACCTAGATCAGCGCCTCCTTTTATTGGCCTACCATCTGGCAACATATCAAGGATGTTGTCAGCAAGTCCCACATTTTTCAATAGGTCAAGCCCATTAACATAGCTCTACCAAGACTACTCTAACCCATCCCAATTCTAGGTAAAATCTAGGAATCTATTTCTATGGATTTTATTACTAATTTACCTACATCTTCAAGAAAGACCTCTTTACTTGTCATGGTGGATCATTTGTCCAAATATGCCTACTCTTGTACCCTTGGCCCAAACATTTCTATGTTGTAACTTGCTGATGTTTTTGCCAAGGAAATTTGTAGTCTTTATGGTATTCCTACTAACATTATTTCTTATTGGAATCCCCTCTTTATAAGCCACTCTTGGCAGGCACTTCATAAACCGCAAGGCACCAAACTAGCCACAAATAAAACTAACCACCCAGAAACCAACGGGCAGATGAAAGTTGTGAACCACTGCCTTTAAGATTACATTAGATGTTTTGTAGCAGAGCAAAGCCAATTCATGGGTCAATTTTTTGCCATTGGCTAAATGGATCTATAACATGGCATGGCATTCTTTGAACCAAATGTCCCCTTTTGAAGCTGCTTACGGCCAAGCTTCCTCCCACCTTTCTTGACTCATACAAGGAACAACTCCTATTCCCGCTATGGATGAGTTACTTGCAGCTTGATCAGACCTTCGTAGCTACCTGAAGGCAAACTTGGAAAGATTTATAAACAACATGAAATACCAGATAGATGCACACCAAGTGGAAAAGACAATTTTAAGAGAACGAATAAGTTTATGTCAAATTATAGCCTTACTGATAGTCTTTTGTCACCCATCACACAAACAACAAGCTAGAAAAATGACATTATAGGCCATTTCACATCTTGGAAGAAATTGGACTGACTACCTGTAGGCTCAAATTACCACCCACCTAAAAAATCCACAATGTTTTCCATGTCTCACTCCTTAAACGATGAGTTGGCTCCATAGCCCAAAGGCCTAAATGGAGCTCCAAAGAAAAATGGGCACTAGCAAGGCTACATGATTACATCTAAACTTTTCCATTGATAGTACTAAATAAGCCATAGGCATTATTCTAGAAGGATGCCATCTATCTTATTTGCTGAATTGTGTTATATGGTAATAGTATTCTATTACACCAAAGAATGTATTTAGCTTAGAAGAATGAATGAAAAAGGTAGAAAAACAATATTTCACTTTTCCCCTCTGCTCTTCTCCTCTTCTTCCTTCACTAATTCTTGTCCTCTTTTCTAGCTCTTTACTTCAATCCAGGCATGCATCAGAGACTTACACTTCTGACAGACAATGATCACTAAGCAACAAGTAAGATTTTCTATACTTACTATAGACGGGTTAAGGCTTAAAGGTCTATATAAAGTAGAAAGAATATGAAAGCAATCAAGTATAATTGTAACTTTTGGCAAATTGAGATGAAAGGCTGAGTGAATTGCCTAGAAAGCAGACAATTCACCTTTAAGTCCAAGGAAAATTAAATGGCCTTTTTTATTTGAGAAAGTACATTGATTCTCATCTGCAACCATACTATTGCATCTAACCCAAACGATTCACACCAAGCATCCTAAACGATAAAAATGGATGTTTGTGAAAGCTTAAGTAATTTATTACCACCTCAACTATGAAAAAACTGATTTCAACTGGTGAAAGAAAGAGAGTGAAGGTGTATTTAGTGTCCAGCCATGATAATTTAATGTAAAAGATCATCCCTTCTAAAAAAGATGGAATGGCAAAATGGAGTGATGTGAATGATGCATCCTTTTCTCCCCAACCATTTAGTCCGTGAAAAAGAGACTTGGTAATGCCATCCATTCAAATTGCCATGGGACTTCGGATGCCAAAATAGTAATAGGTCAAATATCAAAAAGGGCTTTGGTTGGTGCTTAGTAGGTTATTATAAAAACTTCTCCAAATACGCAATGATCCATGGTAGCCCAAAATAAATGTATAGCTAATTCCATCTCAGTGTTACTATAATGGACCTCTTACTTAACCCAATATATGTATTTCCAGGATTATTAATTAATCAAGATTTAAGGGTCCCGCACTTAAATACAATTGGCTAAGTTGATACTTGTGATACATTAAAACTTTTCATGCTACTAGTTGTTTAACCTAGTTCAATATACAATGCATGATTTGCTTCAATATGCATAGAGTAAATGAAAAATAAAGTGTTCTAAAGTTTACCATGGAATTTGTAAAATATTTTAAATTACACACTGAAGTCATAAAAACAAGTAACTTAGGCTTCAAGTATCAAACTTTATGTACATTAACATTAACCGTTATATCTCTAAAAGTATTTCTAGTGTTTACAAACACTAGTGAGTCTTCATTTCTTATTTATGCTAGAAGCATTCTTAGGCACACATGATTATCATGTATATACAACAAGCTTGAGATAACAAAAATTTTCCCACTTACCTTTAGCTAGCTATCAACAATGGCGTGAAAGTTACCTCTTGCTTGTGTGCTTTAGTCATGAGACTATAAAGCCAGCAATAAACTTAGTTAGCATTTTAATAGTTTCAAGCCAACTTCTTATAACCAATTACAATTCTATTAGAATAAACATAGTTAGCAGTTTCGCACTAACCTTTAGCTAGCCATCAACAAAAGCATGCTAACAACCTCTTAGCATGTGTTAGGCTCTTTCGTATCAGAATCTACATAAATGTGACAACTTAAGGGGTGAGAATTCATAAATGTTCAATAAAAGATTAATTACCTAAAAACAAAAATTAAGACTAGTTTATATAACAATACACACACACACACACACACACACACACACACATCTTAATGTGAGCTCAAATGTGCCAAATCTAATAGCCATTGAAAAGGGATTTTGTTGTGAACCCTACCCCAACTTAGTCCTAACTATGCCTTAAGCTTAACTTATTCATTCTTTCCCTTATGACATGGTACATGAGTTTAAGTAACTTGGTGGGTCGACTTATTAAGCTAAAATAGCTTAATCAAGGTGCTTAGAAGTGTAGAACCTCTCTTTTTTACTTAGCACCTATGATCTTGCTTAATGCCCCCTTCTTTTCTTAGGCCTTAATTTACTTCTTTAACCACCTATTTACTCTCCTAAGAAATGATTTAATCTCACTTTAGAAGTGATTCTAAACCCATTCAAAGGTCTTACACATCTTAGGAATGTCCAATGAAGTTAACCGAAGCATCAAAAAGTCCGTTAAAAGCCCTGAACATCGGGCCTTAAGGGGCTGGTGACGTAGCATCAATGGTGTCACCAAGTACTTGAACACCCTGCCTAGCTCGACAATACTAGTGCTACAGTGTTAAGCCTAGTATTGTGGTACTAAGGGGGTTTCGCCAGGCACCCTTCTTTGTGCCCTTTGCCTCTTCCTTGCACTTCCTTCCTTTGTCTTGCCCTAAACCACTTCCAATCACTTCTAAACTATTCCACATGATAAATAACATGTAAAAGCATACATTAAACACTTGAAAGCATAAAAATCATCACCTAAACCAAGATCACAAGCCACAAATCCAATAAGCACACATAAACACAAAATCTTCAATCTTGCACCAAAACATAACAAACTTGTTTTAGCCTAGCAAAATCATTGCCAATGCATTAGAAAAACATAATATGATCCAAATTTGAGCTAAAAAGACTTAGAACAAGCTCATACAACTTACAACTCTTTGTGTGAGACACTAAACTCTTTCTTGGACCAACCTTGCACACAAGCTAAATTAGCTTGAAATTCACATTCTTAAGTAAGAATTTCAACTTTGGGACTAGTTACCCAACTTACCGAGGCCTTAAACAACACATAATCAACATCAAAATCAATCTAAAGCCAAGAAAAAGAGCTCAGCAAAGGGAAAACATGGCTATAAGCTTCATTAAGCTCAAGAGAGTTATTTGCATAAAAAAATCCCTCTAACTTGAGCTCCCAATCACTAAAATTTAGTTGGAGATGAGATATGGGCTCTCTTGGCTGGAGAATCGCATAGGAAGATAAGAAATGCAAGAAAGAAAACCTCTCTTCCATGTTTATCCCCTGCCCATTCCTCAAAATGACATATTAAGGCCCTTAAGAACTTTACTTGTGCTAATTTGGTCCTAGTCTTACACACTTGTTTTATTTCTACTTTCTATACATGAAATTGAACTAGGAATTATAAAGGTGCTTTAAAATATTTAATCCCTTAGTCCAAATCCATTTATGGTGAAAAAATTAGGGTTTTTTTGGTTAAATACAATTTTGCCCCTTTTTCGACCAACTTTGCTCAAACGATCATATTACTTATTCCATGCTGCATTTTTGTGCTTAAATCATAACTTCATGTGAAATTAAGAATTTTAAGCTCAAAAATCACACTTACCTCACTAATCTTATTTTAAGCCTAAAAAAGCCATAACAATTTTCCCATCTTCTGAAATTTGGTTCTTTAAATTTCATTGCAACTAAACAAATTCTTTTGGATATTGTTCCTACATATCTTGCTCAATTTCCTAAGTTGCTTCATGTTCCACATGGTTTGACTATAGGATCTTAACCATAGGAATCCATTTGGTCCTTCACTTCCTTACTTGCCTATCCAAAATTTTAATAGAAAACTCATCATAGGTCAAGTCTTCCCTTATCGGGACTAAGGATGAGGATATAATTTGTCCTAGGCCCAACAAACACTTCCTCAACTAGAGTACATGAAAAATATCATGTACATGAGACAATTGAGGTGGCAGAGCTAACCAATAGGCCATTTTTCCCACCTTTTCTGGGGTCTCATAGAGGCTTACATATCTTGGGGCTATCTTACCTTTTCGACCAAATCTTGACACCCCCTTCATAGGAGATACTTTTAATAAAACCTTATCCCCTACATCAAGGTTAGCTTTCACATTCTTACATTCATATACTTTCTTTGTCGATTATTGGCAACTTCAATCCGTTTCTAAATCATCTTGATCTTGCCTACAGTATCAACAATGATTTCAGGTCCAACTTGAATTTGATTAGTCATGTCTGCCCAACAATGGGGAGCCATGCACTTCACACATAAAAAGCTTTATAAGGTGCCATAACTATAACTACCTGGTAGCTATTGTTATAGGTAAACCCAATAAGTGTCAAAGGGTGGTCCCAATCACCCTTAAAATCCAAGGTACACATTCTCAACATATCTTCCAATGTTTGTATAACTCTTTTGGTTTGACCATTTGTTTGAGGATAGTAAGCCTGACTTAGGCTTATATTACTACCCAATGCTTTCTAAAACACTACCCAAAATCTTGATGCAAACCTTGGGTCTCAGACAAGTACTCTCTGATCTGGTATCCTATTTAACCTTACCACTTCCCGTATATATAACTGGGATAACTTCTCCATTGTGTAGGTAATCTTAATCAGTATAAAGTGTGCCAATTTAGTCAACATATCGACTATCATCCACATAGAATCATGTTGGCCCCAAGTGTTCGCCAACCCTACTAGGAAATCTATTATGATGGACCCCCACTTTCTTTCTAGCAAAGTAAGATTTTTTATTGCACCCACCGGTTTTTGATGTTCGGCTTTCACCATTTCACACGTTAAGCACTTACTCACACATTCAGGTATATCATGCTTAAAACTAGGCCACCAACCAAAAGTGAGTCTTCAAATCTTAGTACATCTTGTTAACATCGGGATGAACATTCAACTTATTGTTATGTGCTTCTTGAAGAACTCTTTTTCATAGCCCTTCCACATCAGGCACATACAGCCTTTCCCCATAATGCAACAGCCCTTCTTTGTATCGAAATCCATCTAATATTGTATCATGCTTCTCTTCCCCTTGAAATCTTCTTTAGATTGGGGTCTTTGTCTTGAGCCTCTTTGACTTTATTTAGACATGCCAACTCTATTTCTATCGTAAGCACTTGGGCTTTCTTCAAAGATTACCAAACTTCATGTAAAATTGAGAATCGCTCGATGGTGCTTTCTTTTAAACTACTTGGCACTTGATCCCTTGAAAGGATCATACTCGTATATTTTTGCTTAAGCATCGGCCACTACATTGCCTTTTCCAGCACTATAATCAATTGTGCAATCATAGTTCTTAATGTATCCAATCCAATGCCTTTGTCTCTTAGTTGTTACTTTTCTTGAACTACATTTTCTTAGCGCATAATTAAAAAATGAAACTCACCTAAAAATCCTTGTTGTCTAAGACAAATCTTGGAAAAAAACAAAAAGAAGTTCATAAACCAAAAAAAAAAAGAAAAATAAAAGTAAAAAAATCTAAAATGAAAAGAAAAGAAAAAACATCTAAGCGATACAAAAGAAAAAAATAATCAAATACAAAAAAATAATAATGGAATGATAAAAAAAAATAAGCGAATGAAGACAAAACAAAACAAAACAAATCAGAATAAATAAACAAATCTAGAGGGGAAAAAGGAAGTTAAGGGTGGGACTCAAACCCTGCTTTTAAAGTGAACTACTGTGTCTCAGACCAATTGTTTTGGCAGCTAATTACAAACTTGAAAGATCTAAACATTATTGCGTATCTTGGCACACATTTTCACCAATTGATGCGACATTATTCCTTTACCTAAATGTTCTTTTTGGTAACAATGCCTTTTTTATTATTATTCAAGAACTGATTAGCCAATTTTACAATCAAATGCACAAAAAAGGTATAATTATATGTTTGTGAAAACTTAAGAAAAGTAATAATAAATTTCTTAAAATAGGTGAAGTGTTACGACCCTCCAAGTATTGGACGAGTGACGGTCAAGTAAGGCTTGGTTACGAGGTAAGAAATCCCTTACTAAATATTTGTTATGCATTTCAAGCAAGTAAGGAGGGTTAGAAAGGTTCCTCAAACACAATTGACACCTAAGTGTTATCAGGGACAAAATGGTCATTTTACACCTTGAAGTGATAGAATCAATTTTAAAGGTCAAAAGTAATTATTTTGGACCTAAGTGACAATAAACCAAAGTGGGGGATGGAATTACCAAAGTTAGAGGCATTATTTGGAGGTGGGGTTCTTTTGGCAAATTTAAAGAAGTTGGAGGAGCCATTTAGGAGAAGGTTGGATTTAAACTAATTTGGGAATGTTTCCCTTCACTATTCATCATCTTCTCCAACTCAAAACCATAGCTCTCTCTTCTCTCACAAAATTCATGCCCAAAACTCATCCATTTCTTCAATTCTTGGTGAAATTGGAAGCCTCATGGAGTGCCCAAGTGAAAGTAAGCTTATTCTTGCATAGTCTTGGTGGATTGAGCTTTAGAGGGACATTTTTGGTCCATGGAAGCTTGGGTACGTTTTCTCCCTTTGTGTTCTTGGTTTCTTAAGCTTTCTTGAGGTTGGGTCTAGCTTAGTTGAGCTAGAAATTGTGCCCATTTGTGATGAATTTATCTTGGAACCATAGGAAATTCTTAGTTGAGCCATTAAAGCTTTAGTGCTCAACTTGCTTAATTTTGATTTGGATGTGTTTAAGGTAAGAGGATTTCTTATTTTCTATGTTATGTTAATGCATTTCTATCATATTTAGCATTGGGGATGATTACTTGCAAGCCTAGAAGTGCTTAGAATCAAGTTTGGGTCAATCGTGCATGGATTTCGCAAAGAACGACGAAGCTGGCCAATTTTTGGCACTGAGGCACCATTCTGGGTGCCTAGGCACCAAAGGGAAGCATGCCCAGGTCGTGCTCCTGAGGCCTAGGCACTAGGATGCTCATTTTTTGACAGCATCAAGTCAACTTTGGTGCCGTAGTACCAGGCTCATGCTACAGTGCCACAGTTGCTTCAAAACTCATCCAAGAAGGTTGTTTTTGGTTCCTAACTAGTTTCTAAAAATCCTATACATGTTCCAAAGGTTGGATAAAGATTAAAATTGAGATAGAATGAAGGACAAGTGACAATTCGATTAAATGAAGTAAGGAGAAGATGGTGTGTGCACAATTGAACCATGTGTATCTCTAAGGGTATTTTGGTGCCTTAGTTGAGGCTTGTAGTCATCCCTAAGGTAGTTTAAATGAACTAATAGTGAGTAACCAAGTATTTTAAGTAAGGAGCATGGTGAACTAGCGATAGTGAACTAGAACCGTAGCCTAGTTAACTAAGAATGGTACATGTGCACTATGGCACAGTTAGTGTGAGTAACATATGGCACAACTTCTTGTAGCTTGGTAAGATAATTTGGGTTAGTATTTTATTGACCCTAGATTCGTTTAGGAGCTATAAGAACTACAAATAGTTAACAAAAACACCTAAGGGCCAAAGAAGGCACTATGAGGCTAATAGGGGCACATAAGTGCATTTAGGCACAATGTGAGCTCTAGGGCCCATGGGAAACCTAAATTGGATAATTTAGGATCTTGGCATGGCTTTGGAGGTTCCTTAATACCCAAGTAAGTGCAAGTTACCCTAAGGAATCAAGAGGAATACTAAAAGCTCTAAGTAGGTAGGTGACTTAGCACTCAAGCTGAGTTACTTGGGCACATTGGGGTGTCTTTGAGGAGCAAGGTAGTTAAGCTACCTTAGTGCATTTGGGACCTTAATATGTGCTAGGAAACACATGGAGCACTTAGAGCAAGCATGATTCGTAATGATGGCCAACTCATTGGAGTGTAACAAATGCCAAGCCTAGTATTATACAAGGTTCACCAAGGAAGGTGAAGGCTTAGTAACACTCGGTCACCTAGTTAGGTCTTAGACCTGAGGGACTAAAGTGGGAGCTTAGTACACCTAGGGGTGGAGGTTTAGTATGTCTAGTTACCTATTTAGGTCTTAGGCCTAAGGAGCTAGAGGGGGAACCTAGTACGCCCAAACTAGATTGGCCATGTGCTAGTCAAGGTTCACCATAGGAAAGGTGAAAGGTTAGTAACACCTAATGGCCTAGCTTGGTCCTAGACCTAAGGCACTAGTGTGGGACCTTAGTTCACCCAACTTGGCTTTACTAGGAAGACTTGGATTACTCCTGCACATAATATTCAAGGGGAGGCTATTACGTGCTTAGGTGACAACCTGGCACAGTTGGCACGTTAAGGCTTGCTAGAGTGAGTTCAGGGCTAAAACTCGCTATGAGGGGACTAGGAGGAGGAAGGGTCCCAAGGGACTTGAGTATATGGGCATATATTAGGCCTCAGACCGCAATGAGCTCATGGTAGAATTGACACATTTATTGTCCAGTGTCCTCTAGTGTTTTCTTTGCAAGTACCCCGAAGACCCCTTACTGGGAATCTATGATTCTTATCCCTTAGTTTGTGTGTGCAGGTTTAGGTGGTTCAGCCAGCAACCCGAGATGATTGTTGAGCTAGTTAAGCAGGTACAAATTATACATGCTAGTTTGTATTTTCTCATTGATTTATTGGCTACACTGTGTATTAACTATGTTGGATTAACCTTGAGCAGTGGTTGATCTAAAAGCACATGGGGAGTTCAAGGCTAAAGGCACTTAAGAGGTGGAGCTCAGGTGGTTAGCCTAGTAGGGTCATCTCAGTAGGTTATGCTTGAGTACTTAATTGTACTATACGCCTCTAGCAACATTGGTTAGTTTTATGTTTTGGTTTGTGATTCATATACATAATTGAATAATGTACAAAAGGTTAATGCTTTTAGAAAATGTGTTTATGGCTTTGGCTAGGTTTACTGTTGTTTTAAGTATGAATCCGCCAATGTTTTGAATGTTTTATTTTATGTTTAAATTATATGCCAAAGCGAATCATGCATTATTTAATGCTAGTATCTAGGTTAGTAAGTTTAGGTCATGTGCATTACTTTTTATCACAAGCATAGAAAAATTACGAACCAAAACTTGGTCATTCCTTGAATTCCTAGTGATCCTGAGCAGCACAGGCAGCCAAAGGCGACCTAAGGCTATGTCATGGAGACCAGACAAAGATAAGTCTAAACAAATCTCTTGAATTTTTTAATTTTTCAGGAAAAAAATGTTCCAACCCTTCCCCAACTTGCCTCCAACCCACAACATCAAATATGACAAAAGTTGACTATAATCTTAAAATGTATATCAAGCCCACATATGAACTCCTACAATATTTTGTATCTAGTTGGTAAAATTCACTTTTTTAGACAAGTCGTGAGTTTAGCATCACTTTAATAAATATTATGTTGAATCTTTGATTATGTATGAAGCCTGCCTTGCCAAATTAGTGGAAGACCGAATAATGTTACACATAAAGATATCAATGGTCAGCTTTGAGTCAAGTTTAACTAATTCAAAATCCTCCATACGAGTAATAGGGTTCAGGTGGTACCCACTTTATGGGTAGGTGGATATTATCCTCCAACCTTTTTAAGGCATATGTATAATTTTTTAGACATTATATATATATATATTAAAAGAATGTGCATACTCATAATTAATTAATAGTAACTAAAAAATTATCAAATAAAGTAATATGTTGTAATTTATGTTACATTATAATTTTATTTCAAAATATGACCTTATTTTAAATATAAATATATTAATTTGGGAAGGATGCGAGTTGGGTTAGGTAGAATTAGTTAAACCTATAACCTCGTCATGACTTTACTGGTAAGGTCAGATTTGAATTCAGATAGTCGAGCTTGGGGAAGGTAGGGGTAGGTAAGGTATTTTTGACATCACTAGTTACACTTTCTACTAGCATCGAAGCCCATAAAGTATAAACCCCTTGCTAGCCCACCTTTCTTCTTCATCAAAAGATGCACACAAAAGTGACATGAGCTAGCCCATTCCAACACCTATGAATTGGGCTCGACGGGCCTACCTCTAGGAGCTAGGAGCTGAGCATCAAACCAAGGACTATGACCTTGCAACAAATATGCTGTTTACATCTGAGGCCTACAAAAATTAATGGAGGACAAGACAACGTTAGACATTCCACTACCATTCTAGACAAGGAGGCCCTAGCTAGCTAGGTAGCTCCCCCCTTCGGGCCAACATACAACAAACGTTGGGAAGTCTAGCAAAAAGGTTCCAATCTTCTAACAAAACCGTCTCTTCCCTTCACAAAGGCTACTTCTTCTAAACCATCAAAACAGCTTGCAATTTAAACCCGTGACCAACCAATGTGTGAACCATCAAGCCTGCCAAATAGGCTCAGTACTCTGTTAATGAATTGGCACTAGAACTATCACTTGTTGGTGTCAATGTAAATCATGTTAGAAAGAGTTCTTTGATTTATAAATATCGGTTACAGATGCTTTATTATCTAGTTCAATTTTTGTTACTTGTCAAATGGCAATTGTATAAAACGGTTAGGCATGTTCTCAGAAGCGGAACTAGAGAAGGGCTAAAATTGTAAAATATCTATAATTTTCTTTAGCATTTAAATGTAAATGTACTTTGGCTCCTCCTTAAAATTGGTTAAATTCTTTTATAAGAATTATAATTTATGATAAAATTTGTTTTGGCCTCTCCTTTATTAAAAATCTAGATCCTCCCCTGCAAGTGCTCCCAAATTTGGCTTTCTATCCCCAATACATGTGAAAGTGAATTGAAAAATGTTGGAATCTCTATGAATGATGATATATTCACCAATTTCTTCCAAAGTTATATATAAGGTAAAATGGGTAAATTGCTCACTCAATTTTTCATGATAGGCAAATTGCCCACCAAAGTATTTTTACAGTTAAATCAATCACCAACGTTATCTTTTCAGCGGATATTGGCCACTACCATCACTTTTATCCACCTTTATGATGATTTGGCATATTTTGATAACATGGCAATATACGTGGTAAAATTGTGTACAAAAAAAGATAAAACACCTATCTTAGCTCCTAAACTTTTATCCATCATTACAAATCCCCCTTAAACTCTAGTTTTTCTCTCTTCCCCCTTAAGGTTCCACCGATGGTGAAATTGCCAAGTCCTCCTCTGGATTCTTTTTGACTCATTGATTGTGACTGCTGCAATTTGTTCACGATGATTGCTCCAATCCGTTCGTGCCTAGTCCATGTTCTCCATCCTCTGCTTGCGCTCTAATTCCGATGCTGTCGGTGTTTCCCTAAACCCATAAAGAACTAGAAATAGAACAATTTTTTAGAACCCAGATAGTGGAACAAGGATGAAAATTCCCAATTCTGGGGACGATGAGACTGGGTGCTCAATTTGCGAGACTTGGTGCTCAATCAGCACCTTCAGGACCATTCAAAGCTTGATTTGCGAGAATGGGTGGTCGATCAGATAAAGATGGCACCCTCATCGGTACTTCCAGGATAGTTTGGGTGCTTAATTTGTGAGATTAGGTCCTTGTTTGGTTGCTCAATTCGAGCAAATCAAAGGAATGGATACCGTTAGATCATCAAAATCATCCTCGCTTGGGTCCTCATCTTCTGTCGACTAAGCAAGGCATCGAGACTATGAACAAGGCTGGGCGTCGGGAGATTGGGTCGAGAGCAAGAAGCGACGGCAAGACTAGGTCAAGGGTAGAAAGCAACGAGGAGACTGGGCCGAAGGTGAGAAGCAATGAGGAGGTTGGCCAATGAGGAGCGCCGAAGGTAGTTGTAGAGAGATGAGGAATTAGTGAAAATAAATTAGGACAAAGGAAGTATTATTTTTAGTCCAAGGACCGATGTGAATCAATGGGTATAGTTTGAATACAAATTTTGTAATTTACCTATGAGGATGGCGATTACTTGGTTTTTTTTATTCTAGAATTGAAAAAATATTCTAAAATTAATGAAATATTCTCTCTATTAATTTGATAAGTGGTAAATTTGCCCACATTCAAAACTTTAGTGGTAAATTTTATAACAAAGCAAAACTTTAATTGTCTTAGTAATTGCAAAAATACTTCAATGACTGATATGGGTTAGAGCGAAAAGTTGAGTGAGTGCCTTTTATTTAATGAAAGAGTTATTTGATTGAGCACAAAGAATAAACGAAATCGGAGCGGAACTCGCGTTGATAAAATACTTATTTTTAGTACTGTTGTAACTGTTGTTTGGTAAAAGACATTTTGATAAACACGCTTACGAACCAATAGAAAGCTTCTACTCCTTAAAAGCTAATCCATCCATTTTAGCATCATGAACACCAATCTGAATTATAACCTATCTGAACATAATATGCGAAGCGTGAAGAGATAATTAGCCTAAAAAATGAGATAATCTTTCTCGCAAGAAATAAAAAATATAGTATTATTGATATAAATGTTTTTTTGGTTGTAATCTAGAAAAGGTAATTACAATGCTAGACCAATACAAAAACAATGCTAGAAACTGTAGTTTTCCAAAATAAATTAATGATCAAAATAAAATACACTTCTTTCTCTTTGAAAAGATCCCTAGTAGGACTATAAATGAAATCAAAATATAAGTTTTAGGTTGAGTAATATAAAATACTTCTAAAAAAACCATAAAAACCAAAATCAAAATACATACTTATAAGGGGGAGTGGGCGGGTTTTTTGCCTCCAGAGAGACTTGAATCCTAGTCTTTAGGTTAGGGGTAACTCTAGCGCACCTTAAAATAGTCATTGAGCCAAACCTTCAAATCAAAATATTATAAAAGCATGTTTCTAATTAGAGATATATTACTACATTAAGGTGATTAAGAAGTGACAGCGTAAGTCATGTCAGAAAGAGTTCCTTGATTTATAAATCTGGATTACAAATACTCTACCATCTAGTTTAGTTTTTATTAGTTGTCAAAGGACAGTTGTGAAAAAGGGTATGGGACGTGCCTCCACAATTGGTTTTCTATCCCCACTAAATATGAAAGGGAAGTGAGAAATATTGGAATCTCCAAGAATGATGATATATACGTCAATTTTGTCCCAATTTATATATACATGAATGAGTAATATGATTAAGCACAAAGCACAAATGGAACTGAAGACGCCCATTAGAAAAATATTACTTCCTCTCTTTCACATTTGACCATTTTACTTTTTTTTTTTATTGATGTTTAACTTGGATATATTTATATTAATATGTATTAAAAAAATTCTTGAAATGATATTTAGAAACTATAATCCATTTTTATATAAAATATTCATATTTTTATAATAAATTTTGAAAAAAATAAAATTATAAATTAATTACTGTAAATAATAAAATAGTCAGTTTTTGTGAAACGGATTGAGTACTTTTTACTAATGTTAGTTTGGTGAAAGGGACTTTGATAAATACGCCTTTGAACAAATAAAAAGCTTATAATTAGAAAATGATCCTCCCATTTTGGAATCACACCAAGTTGGATCATAACCTACCTGAATATAACAAGTGAAGAGTGAAGAGATAATTAGCCTAAATAAAAAGATAATCAGTCTTCGAAGACAGAAAAACTGCAATATTTTTAATATAAATGTTATTCTCGTTATAATGTAGAAAAGGTAATTAAAGTGCTAGAAACTCTAGTTTGCCAACATAAATTAATGATCAAAATAAAATAAACTTCTTTCTCAACGGAAAAATCTCTATAAAACTTCAAAATAATACCATAACTAATTAATTAGGACTCTAATTAATATAATGAAAACTAAATATAGTTAGTAAGTTGAGTAAATAAAATACTCTTAAGAAACATTATGAAAACTAAAATAAAAATATATACTTATATAGAAGCATGTTTCTAATTGGGGATGTACTACTATACTAAGTTGAAAATTAAAAAAGGGGCACCATAAATCATGTTGAAAAGGTTTTTTTGATATATAAATATGAGTTACAAATACTTTATCGTCTCGCTCCTTCTTTTCAAGTTTTCAAACGGCAATGGAAGTACGTTCAAAATTGGTTTCCATCTCCATTACATGTGAAAGCTAAGTGGAAAATATTGGAATCTTCAAAAAGATGATATATATTCCAAATTTGTCCAAATTTATATATACATGAAATAAAAATTATAATATTGTTGATATAAATGTTATGGCAAATTCTTATTTGCCCCTGGCATGTATGCACACCAAGCCACGCATAAGTACTTAAATAGTTTTTTTCAATGACAAACAAATTCCTAGGTTTAGTATATTGGCTATGCGAGCGGGAGTTGGCTGAGGGACGCAAGCTCGAATGTCAACTTGTCCCCTTCTTTTTTGTTTTTGTTTTTTTTTAGATTTTCAATCCTTTTATATCTTTTTTTAAAATTTTAATTTTTTTTTTTGTTAAAAATTAGATTGCAAGTTCATTTTTCAGGTCATTTTTCATTTCTTGTGATATTTCTTAGCTATTTAGGCCAAGAAAATGTAGCATACTTGAAGGGAAGTCAAATGGCTAAGTTCTTGTTCCATCATGCACAACTGAAGCCTAAAAGAGCTAAAACAATGGAGCAACGACCTTTGCAACTTCTAAAAGTTGTGAAGATGTAATTCCAGTATTTTTTTGTGGGAGGAATAATTCATATATTTGGTTTATAGCAGCTTGAATTTGCAAAGAAGCACCAAAGAAGAGCTCAAGTGTACACCTAAGGGCACCCATGTACTCCTACATGAATATCTTGAATGTCATGTATGTATAGATGACCAAGGAATTTGGAAACTCTTTCAATATGTCCTATGAACCTTGGGAAGAAGCCATGGAAGGCCATGCATGAAAATGAGGGAGTTAGGACGTGGAACCCATAAAGACCACCAAACTGAGCCAATGGAGCCTCTTAAGGTGCACTTGAGAAGGCCCAACATGACAACCTGGTTTCCGACCAATTTCTAGATTTTTCTAGTTTATTTCATTGGTTTTAAGTATATCAAAGACATATTTTGCATGTGCAAAAGTTGCACACATTTTCTACTTGTTTTAGGAGAGATTTTAGTGTTAGGACTCCTAAACCTAGGTGGATTTATATCTTAACCTAGCTTAGGACTTTTAGTTCTTTTAGGACTTGTTCCATTTGACCTTTAGACCCTTAAACCCTATAAATAGGGCCTTTGTAACTATTTTCAACACAGGCAATCATTAATAAAGTTATTTGCTTGAGAGTTTCTCTGCTTAGTTTTCATTGAACTTATTCTTGGCACATAATAGCTTAATCAGTTTCTTTGTGTGTTTTGCTATAATTCTCATTTCTATTCACAGGTTTTTTAAAAAAATCATCAATCTAAAAAGGATTGAAAAAATCTAAAAAACGAAAAAAGCTTAATCATTGATCTTTTTGTTTTGCTATACTTCTCAGTTTCTTTGTGTGTTTCTTTTCTATTCACGGTTTCTTTTCTTTTCTTTTTTTGTACTTTTATTTCCATTTTTCTTTCTCTTCCCACTATTTTTCCAGTTTTTTTTCTTTTCCAATTTTTGAATTGATAAAAAATTTTATTTTATCAATATGTGTTTTTTATTTTATTTATTCATTTTTAATTTTTTAGATGAACTAATTGTTTGTTCTTTTATTAGTAGCTATTTGTATTTTTATTAGTAATAGTTTGTTATTCTATTAGTTCCTATTAAATCTTTTAGATACACTAATTTTTTTATTTTGTATTTTATTTTTAACTCTTTGTTCTTTTATTAATATCTATTTGTATTTTTATTAGTAACAATTTGATCTTTTACCAATGCCTATTTGTTCTTTTAGAGACACTAATTTTTTATTTTTTTGTTACTAGTTGTTTGTTCTTTCATTTGTAATTTTTTTTACTTTTATTAGTAGATATTTATTCTTTTATTTTGTTTGTATTTGTTCCTTTAGATGAACTTGATATTTACCCCTTTATTAGTGACTATTTGTATTTTTATTAGTTACAATTTTTTTCTTATAAATACTAAAAAATTATAAATGAACAAAAAACTACTCATAAAATAACATACAACTATCTATAAAGGAACAAGTGGCTAGTTTATCTAAAGGCCTAAATGTGTCATCGGTCCCTTAAGTTTAGTGACTTGCACGAGTTAGTCCCTAAAGATTGACTCATCGCGACTTAATCCTTTAAGTTTGAAAAATGTTGCAATTTAGTCCTATAACTTGGAAAGTGTACATGCCTTAGTCCTTACAACTATCACGTGCTATCATGTGCCAGACAGTGTTCATGTTCTACCTCCTGCCTCCCTCTATCTGATGTCCCGATGATGCCCCAACCTTACCAACGACGTCCCTACCTCACCGGCTACCATCTCCAATGACTTTGCTACCTAACAGGTGCCGTCACCAAGCTAGCTACTACCATATCCGGCAAATTGACGACACAAATTTTCAAATTCCGGTAGTACCATCTCCGACGATTAACGATGAAAATGTGGATGAATGAAAATGGAATTATAGGGGTTTTCTTCCTTGAAGGCCGCTAAACACAAAGATATCAATTTCATTCATCAATTTCGCATACAAGCATTTAATTTCAAAAATTAAAATTAGGGTTCATAAACAATTTTGAAAAACCAGATTTGATTAAAGTCAAAATTGAAACAAAGTATGCAAAATTGAGACCTAAGACCATGGGGCTATTGTTGTGCGGCCTAAATACTATAGAACCGAGTCATGCACTATTGATTTTCAGGAGTGGTGGTGATTGGGGAGCTTCAAGACCATTCGGACTCCAAAGGAAAATTTTCAAGTTCACCAATTTCTGGTAACCCACATCCTAACCCAATACTTCCCACTTTGTCTGACTAGGCTAAGTAACACCATCCATCTTGTCATCCAATCAGGGACTAAGATGCAACATTTATCAAACTTAAAGGACTAAGTTGTGATGGGTCGCACTTTAGGGACTAACTTGTGCAAGTCACCAAACTTAATGGAACACTGGCACATTTAGGCCTTATCTAAAAATACAAGCAAGAATTGATTAAAAAAAATAAACAAGTACTAATAAAAAAACAAACAACAATCTATAAAAGAACAAAGAACTAGTTTCTCTAAAAGAACATCAAAAACTTATAAAAATAAATAAATAATTACTAATAAAAAACAAACAACTATATATAAAAGAACAAGCAAGAACTAATAAAAAAATAAACAACTACAGACAAAAAAAATAGTCACCTATAAAAAGAATAAAGAACTAGTTTCTATGCAAATACAGTAGAAACTTATAAAAGAATAAATAATTACTAATAAAAGAACAGACAACTATCTTTAAAAGAACAAATAGCTAGTTTCTCAAAAAGAACAAATAAGAACTGATAAAAGAACAATCAAATACTAATAAAAGAACAAACAACTATCTATAAAAGAACAAACAAATAGTGTCTTTAAAACAACAAGTAGGAAAAAATAGAAGAAAAAACAAATATTTATAAAACAAGAAACAACATATAATAAAAATAAAAAATTAATAAAAGAAAAGAAAATATTGATAGCATAAAGAGAATAAATCCACTACACAAAAAAAATTTCATATAATGAATAAAATGACTTCATAAAATAAACATAAAAAATTAATAGAACAAAAAAATCACATAATAAAAAGACCATGTTCATATTATAAAAAGAACAAATGATACTGTGCAAAAAAAAATGGACATCATGTTAATTTAATTTCTTTTATAAGTTTTAAATGGGCATGAAAATTAACTAATTGAATAAGTAACAAGAGAACAAGAAATTAATTAAATGAACATGAACCAGAACTAAGAACATTTTCATTTATTCATATTTATTTTGTTCTTTTTTTATTTTTATTTGTTCATTTGTATATCATAATTATGAATCATATGAACTCTAATTAGATGTTCTTTATTTTTCTTTAATTTATGGTTTCAAGAACATACTTGACAAAAAATTATTGAAAAAAATTATTAAAGAACAATGTTGAAGACAAAAGTAAACAAACGTTAAAAAAGCCAATAAGAGAGAATCTAAGTGAAGTCGAAAAAAGAAGAGCAGTAGCACACAAGCAGGGAAAACTACAAAGGGCAAAAAAATAGCAAAACAAGAAGATAATGGGATTGGACATTTGAAATTAACTTGAATATGAGCAGTTTTAGGGTAGTTGGGAATTGTTCGGATCTCACACTTCAGCTAGTAGTTCGCCGGGTTCATGTAATACATACTCAAAATGGTTTAATTGTTAGTTTCAATAGTTAGGGATGTTTAGAATTTATATATATAGTAGGAGGGTGGCTTATACCATAAGCCTTGTTCGCATAAAAAGTACTCAAATGTTATTCTGATTATAGTCTAAAAAGGTAATTCTAATGCTAGAAACTCTAGTGTGCTAAAATAAATTAGTGATCAAATTAAAATACACTTCTTTCTTGATGAAAAAATCTCTAGAAAACTTTAAAATAATACTTTAACTAATTAATTAGGATTCTAATTAATATAATGAAAGCTAAAAATAAGTTTTAAGTTGAGTTAATAAAATACTCGTAAAAAATTGTGAAAGCTAAAATCAAAATATAAAGTAGAATATAATTGATATAAATGTTATTCTGGTTCTAATCTAGAAAAAGTAATTACAATGCTAGAAATTGTAGTTGCCAAAATAAATTAATGATCAGAAGAAAATAAAAAAATTTTCTCAATGAAAAGATCTCTAGAAAGCTTCAAAACGATACTATAACTAATTAATTAGGACTATGATTAATCTAATATTGAAACGTAAGTATACTTTTTTTAGGTTGGGTAAGTACGTAGAATACTGCCAAAAATTTATGAAAACTAAAATCAAAATATATACTTATGTAAAGTGTTATTTTTCTAATTAGGGGTATATTACCATCCTAGGGTGATTCAAAAGTGCCAATGTAAATCATGTTAGAAAGAGTTCTTTGATTTATAAATATGCGTTACAAACTCTCTATTCGCTGGTTCAGTTTTTATTAGTTGTCAAACTATAGTCGTGTAAAAAGGTATGGGACGTGCGTCCACAATTGGATTTCTATCCCCATTAAATGTGAAAAGGAAGTGAAAAATGTTGGAATCTCTGATAATGATGATATATACGTCAATTTGTCTGAAGTTATATATACCTGGATGAGTTATTTGATTGAGTACGAAGCACAAACGAAATTAAAGAACACGCGTTTGAAAAATATTATTTTTTAGTAGTGTTGGTTTGTCGAAAGACATTTTGATAAATACGCTTATGAACCAATAAAATGCTTCTAATTAAAATCTGATCCGTCCATTTGGCATTAGTAACACCAAGTTCGATTATAACCTATCTCATTACAAAAGGTGAAGTGTGAAGAGATAATTAGCTTATAAAAAGGGGTAATCATTCTTCCAAGAAATAAATCCTATAATATTATTAATATAAATGTTATTCTGGTTATAATCTAGAAAAGGTAATTAATGTGCTCGAAACTCTAGTTTGCCAAAATAAATTAATGATCAAAATAAAATAAACTGCTTTCTCAATGAAAAAATCTCTATAAAACTTCAAAACAATAGTATAACTAATTAATTAGGACTCTAATTTATTTAATGAAATCTAAATATAGTTTTTAAGTTGATTAAATAATGTACTCCTAGAAACATTGTGAAAACTAAAATAAAAATATATACTTATATAAAAGCATGTTTCTAATTGGGGATGTACTACTATACTAGGGTGAAAATTTCAAATGGGCTCTCATAATAAATCATGTGAGACAGAATTTTTTGATTTGTTTTTATGGGTTACAAATACTCTATTGTCTTGTTCATTTTTTATTAGTTTTCAAAATAACAGTTGTGTAAATGGCCTGAGACGTGCATTCAAAATTGGTTTCTATAACCATTACATGTGAAAATGTTGGAATCTCCAAGAAACTGACATATACGCCAATTTTGTCCAAAGTTATGTATACAAGAAATGAAGACTATAATATTATTGATATAAATGTTATTCTGGTTATAATCTAGAAAAGATAATCACAATGCCAAAAACTCTAGTTTGCCAAATAAATTAGTGATCAAATTAAAATACACTTCTTTCTCAATGAAAAATCTCTAGAAAATTTTAAAAAAAGACTAATTAATTAAATTAATTAGTGTTCCAATTCATCTAATGAAAACTAAAAATAAGTTTTAGTTGAGTAAATAAAATGCTCCTAAAAAACATTATGAAAACTAAAATCAAAGTATATACATATATAAAAGAAAGTTTACAATTGGGGATGTACTGCCATGCTAGAAATTTCAAAAGGCTCCTGTAGATCATGCTAGAAAGGGTTCTTTAATTTATAAATGTGAATTACAAATACTCTGTTGTTTGTTTCAATTTTTGTTAGCTGTCAAACTAACTAATGTCCAAAATTGGTTCTCAAGTAAATGTTGGAATCTCCAAGAACAATGACTTGAAATTTCCTCCAAATATATATATATATATATGAATGAGTTTTTTGATCGAGGACAAGAAGCACTCGGAAAATTGAAGCGAAGATATCTGAGATTCAGGCAGATATGGCGGCAAGGTCCACGACGGTGCTTGTGCTCCTTTGCATCATCACTTTATCCAGCATCTCCAAAGGTAAGTTTCTGAACTAAGCTACCTTCTCCTAATTTAATTTTCAGGCCAAAATGTTGGTTTGTTTTTCATAAGATTGGGCAAGATTGCTCTTCTAATTCTTATCTATCATAGCATGATAATCCTGCACCTTGAGCCGAGATGCTCCAACGGGAATCTGCAGGTATTTGGAAGGGAATTGGCACTCCTGGAAGCTCTGCTTAAAAAGCCCAAACGAAATAAGTTCTCCAACGGCCAAATCTATTAGCTTCTCTTCTCTTCTCTTCTCTTTTTCCTATTTTTTGGCTAGCTCGGCATGGAGCAATGAGTTTGGCTGTTGATCGAACAGAAGAGATTGATGTTCTTGGTTGAAGAAGGGCGATTGGGGAAAGTTCAAAGTTGCTTGGGATATGCGTTTGGTTCGTCCAAGGTGAAGAATCCATTTTTCGAGGGGAAATAGGGATGAATCATGTATGTAGGGGAAGGAGAAAGTTGAACAGCGTACAGATGAAAAAGAAAGAGAAAGAAAGATGTGAGGGGGAAAGGAAAATGGGAGGGTGACAGGATATGTCTGTCATCCCGTCACCTAATTCAAGCTTATTAATACTAGACTTGAAATGTTGAAGAAAACAGTTAAACATTATGCTTTGTTTCGTTCTTTCTTCATTTTTAAGAGCAATAAGCAAAAATTATCATATATTGTAACAAAAACATATGTACTAATATTGATCTTATCCTTTTTTTTTTTTTTACAGAAACTATGGTATTTTCACTCATTCAGAACGTTTTTGTCATACTTTAGGGTTTAGGGTTTTTGTCATACAATATAACTTGTATAAAGAATGCAAGTACTCGGAAGCAATAGCAGACATAACCAAAACATTTATATGAGATATTTCTAAATAAATATGAAAAATTCGTTCAAACAATGTTGTTGTTCCCGTTAATTTAACTTATGAGTCAAGCAAAGAAGCAATTAAAAAGATAGGTGGAATGTTTTCAAAATACTAAAGCCACTTAGCCTGCATGGCTTCGACAGTCGATTTTAACAACTCATCATCTTTAAACTGATGTAAAATATATGTAATGTTCACTAAATGAAGCAAAACTTGATGAATAGTTGGGTAGTAAACACCAGAGAAAAATTCAGTAACCTCATTAAAAAAACTAGGCTCTGTTTTTTTCATAAAAATAGATTTGAAAAAAAGTGTTAATTCAAAAATGTCGGCGGGCAATTCAGGAAGCCGGGTAAGGGGTGCCGGGTTGGGTAAAATGGGGCGGGTGGTTAGTTGTGGCATATTTACTATTGTGCCACCTAGTAAAACGTAAGTTGGATTCTTCCCTTTGGTTCCACACTTTCATCCCTACCGACACACCTTCGTCTGAGCCACCTCCGTATCTCCTCCGCCTCCGCTCCATCGCGTCGCTCTATCCAGTGTGGTTGACCTTCGTGGAGCTATCGCCTCATGTCCGATTGCTCATCTCGTTTCCTAAGGTCAGTAATCGGTTACCCCTAGTCGTATTTGATTTATTCTCTTCTCCCGTCTCTGATTTCCACTTTATCTTCCGGCAATCGATGTCGGCGTACCAGTTCCCGTTCCCACCTAGTCGCGGTCGGTGGTTTCTTGGCCGGTTCCATCCTCTAGAGAGCTTTTGCCCGAAAGCAGTCACCTTTCCCTTCCTCACGCCTCCCAACTTCAGTTGGTAACCAGCAATCTCTGCCTTTTTTTTCCCGACCCATTTTTCCCGACCCGGCTCCCCTTACCCGGCTTCCTGAATTGCCCGCCGACATTTTTGAATTAACACTTTTTTTCAAATCTATGTTTGCAAAAAAAACAAAGCCTTAAGCAATTCACTGGTTTTGAAACATTTTTCCCAAACTTCAGTCATAAGAAATTCACAACCCATTTTTAAGTTCATGAAATGCGTCATCAAATTTGCATACGGGAATGTATCTTGCAATATCAAATATGTCGAGTTCCAACAGATTTGGAAATTAAATTTAAACCATTTCCAAGAAAATTCTTTTTGATTTTCAAAACAAAAGCTTTTAAATTCATGAAAGACAGCAGGTCTTGATTTCAAATACGTCAATGAGTTCCAAATAGGCAAAATTTCATTTTAGAAAACTTCTAAACCTTTTTGCACGCAAAGGTTCAAAATATGACACATACATCTAACGTTAAAGAATGCAACGTTGAGAGGTGGTTTCAATGTTTTACTCAAAAGGTGAGCGGCAACATCATTATTTGAAGTATTATCAAATAAAATGCACAAGACTTTATCAGCATAAAAATAATCACATAAAGTTTCTAAGATACAATTGAATATATGATAACCAGTATGATCTATTTCAATGACCCTAGATGACAAAATTCATTTTTGCATAATCCAATTAAAATCAATCCAATGAGAAGTAAAACAATAAAATGATTAACCTATAGGTAATATCCACATATCATAAATGAATGCCACACAATGATCAAGAGCAGAAAAATAGGCTTGCAAATTTGATTTTCCGGCTTCAAATAATCTAAAGTTTTCTTTCCTAGCGGTTTTCCTAGACACTTTTTTAAATGCAGGATTTAATTGTGATTTTATCCAATATTCTATGTGCACATCTTCAGCTTTTGAAAAAGATTTTTCAATAAGTATAATCCAATTTACTATACTTTCTCTACAATATTGTTGGTTAAAATGAGACATACCTGACCCACCAGCGCCGGTTGTAAACCTAAGTTGTGTTTATCCTCCAGAACTAGTCCTGGCACTAGGGAGAACGTTAGGATGTTGATTTTCAATATGTCAATTTAGTGTTTCAATGCCAGAATTCCTTTTATGCACCAATTTTTTCTCACAATGTTTGTATTTCCCGTACCTCGACTCCCCATTATGTATGAGCTCACAATGCTCCCAAACCTGAGCAGTTAGTCTCAAAGATTTATCTTGTGCTTGGGTTTCCTCCATGGTGGGTCCATGATTTGTCGGCGTCAGTTTTGTTGACAAATTCCCAGCCGTCATCGCATCCAACTCTTCAACTTCATCATCCGATAATTGATTGCCAAGTCCCAAATCGTAATTCATCATATCGATTCTAGCATCACCATCGTACAACTCTTCAATTGAGATGCCTTTAACGGTGATGGAACAAGCCTCAGAGGTCGATGGTGTGGGAAGATGAACTTTCTAGCCCTTTCCTCTTGAAGCCATGAGTCATGAACTAATAGTAGTGATTAATGTAAAATTAAGAGGAGATTATGAAGATATTAAGGGGAGATTAGTAAGAAATTTGGAAGAGATTAAGAAAAATGCTTGAATGCTTAAGAGAATATAGTAGAGGAAGAAGAGAGATTGAGTGATGGTGTGAGGATAGAGTGAAAATGGCATTGGTATTTATAGGGGAAGACCAAAAATTATTTAGACCAAAAAGTCCTTAAAATTTAGTTGTTGAGAAGGGTGAAAATGAAATTTTGGGGGCTAAAATGAAATAGAAAACCGTTGGAAGCCCTACTGTGTAATTAACCCATTTTTTAAAATATTTTTTATAGGTTTCCATTAAAGGAAGGAGTTGTTGGGTCCAATCCCATACTGGACCAACCGGTTCTGGGCCGATTCTGGTCGGGTCACAGAGGTAGGGCAAGTTCTGTTCTAGGTCGGGTCGGTTCGTTTTGCACTATCCTCTCCTTCAAAGCCCATATTCAACCCATTTTTTTGTTATTTTTTTTTTTGGGCCGTGCCAAGACCGGTTTGACCAGTTTGGGGCATGTTTGACTTCCGGGTTAGCCTCAATTTGGCCGAATTAGACCGGCCCATGTCATACATTTAGTTCAGATTAGTGTTGCTACAATTGGTTTTTAGTGAATCAATCGTCCCGGGTAGTGTTGCCTAGGGGTGATTATTTGGTTTTTTCAGTTTAAACCAAAGTGAATTAGTTGGTTTATTTGGTTTTTAGTTTTGGATGGTAAGAAACCGAATTAACCGAATTAGTCTATAAAACCGAATTCAAACCGAACCAAAATATTTTGGTTCGGTTTGGTTCAAACCGAATTAACCGAAAAAATGATAGTAAAATTCTATAAAAGATAAAATGAGAGAGAGATATTGTTTTTCTTTTCAAATTCTATTCAATATAGAAGATTCATTGTCCATGGAAAGAAAGAAAATAAGAATCCAAGCTAATTTGGGTTACTTTGTAACATTATTGTTCATGAAACAAATAAAAAAAATTTCGATTTATTCGGTTACCAAATTAACCGAATTCTAAAACTGAAACCGAACCGAAACCAAATTTTTGTTATTCGGTTTCAACCAAAATCGAACCGAATTTCAAAATTATTTCAGTTTTTCGGTTTGAATCGAATATTAATCACCCCTAGTGTTGCCTGTTTGCTCTATACAAAATCTGTAGGAGTGCCTATACACCTCTCATGATTGCTATGTTCAAATAATATTACCTACCAGTACTAGCCATTTTAGTGATCAATAATAATGCCTATGATATGCTGCCTAGCCATGGCTGTACCTTTTATTTTGTAATATACACAGCTTTATTTTCTATATTCTAATTTTAAATGTTTGTGTTATAAATAAAATGTTGCTTTTGTTCATTTCCAAGAACTAGATCTAACTATGCACATACTTCAAATAACTAATTGGAAAAGTTACAATTATCTCCTTGAGGTTTACCCTAACCTACAATTTGACCCCTTTATTTTTAAAAACCTACACTTTGTTCTTTGGTTCTTTTATATTGTCCAATAACAACTTTTGAAATTATAATTTAAACTGTACGATAGTCATCTTCTAGTAATTTTAGTCTTTTCAATATTTTTTACGGTTAGTAGATATTTTAAATTATCAATTTTTCCTTTCTGTAAATACATTTTTCTTCTTATAAATACATATCAGTATTTTTTAAAGGTCGGTTAGCTATATAAAAAATATCAAAAATCTTGAAATTACTAAAATATGGTTATCAAACAGTTTAATTTAGAGTTTTAGGAATTGTTGTCGGTCACTATAAAGGAAATAGGGGGTAAAGTATAAGCTTTTGAAAATAGAGAGAGCAAAATGTAGGTTAGATCAAACCACAAGGGGGCTTTTGTAATTTACCCTAACTCATTATATATTTGTATGTGTGGTCGCATAGGTATGTGTGTAGGTATATAATTTTTTCTTTGTTTTCCTTTTATACTTACAAGCAAGATATCAAAGAAAATCAAGAGGCCAAATAGAAAGAAAAGTCATGTGTTGGGGATTTATACTTCTGATGGACAATAACCACTTAGCAAGGAGTAAGATTTTTTATTTTTATAGTAGCTTGCTTGTGCCTGTCCCTTGTAGGCTTGCCCAAGCAATCTATGAGAACATGTCCCATATCAGTCGCAATTGCTTAATTAATTAAATGTACATTACTTAAAAATTTTATGCTTTTAGTTAAGGGATAATTACAATTTGCCCCCTGAAGTTTAGGTGAAATTACACTTTACTCTCCTATTTTAGAAGTCTACACTTTGCGCCTTGCCTTTTTAATATAGTTTGGCAGCAACTTCTGAAATCTTAATTTAAACATTACGGTGCCCATCTTCCAGTAATTTTAATTTGTATAGTTTTTTTTACAGTTAATATATATTTTAAATTATCAATTTTTTCTTATGTATTTCTTTCTGTTTTTAAAACAGTATCTTTTGAATGTCAATTAATTATAAAAAAGTATGATACATATTGAAATTACTTGAAAATGATAACTATATAATCTAAATTAAGATTTTTGAAGTTGCTGTTGGATTGCATTAAAAATGTAGAGGTAAAGTGTATATTTTTTAAACAGGAGGGGCCAAAGTGTAATTTCATATAAACCTTAGGGGACAAATTGTAATTAACCCTTTAATTAGTTAACCTACTATGCAACCATGCATAAGTAATCCTTTGACTTAAATGATAAATCAAGTAACAAATATAAAACATTGCCCTGACATTTCATTAAAAACTAAACATCAAAACCATCAAAGCATCCAAAACATTTATGAGATTAATACACATAATCAATAGTGTGTGAACATCCAAGCGTAACAAGATTATGCTCACACCTAAAAGTAACTCTAGAGTTTAACTGCTTAACCATATACATCAGACATAAACTAGTGTACAAAACTATATACTGAAGCTAAACTACTAAAATCTATAACTAGCTCCCACCTTAGGAACATACTCAAAATGTGAGTTCTATAGTCCCCCATTGTGTCATAGTAGCTACTATTGGCCAAACAAAGTTATAGTTAGCATAATAACTTAAACTAATAAGTAAACTTCAAATCTAGAATCATAAAAATTCAAATAACATAATACGTACTCATAAGCCTAGCCCAACAACCATCATGGCTACCATCTCTACAAAAACAATATCTGAACAATAAACACTAAGTGAAGTGAGAATCTATGATTCTTAGTAAGTGATCTTTCGACCTGCAAGAAAATCACTAAGGACACACATATATCTATCATATGTAGTCTATTATGAGCTCATCCAGTAAAATGTTAAACTCAATGTGCACTAGTGTCAGTCCTTTGGGACTTTTCATCCACCTAATCCTTGCATGGGTTTCACTCTGTGCCTAGCAAGTTCTAGCCTTTAACTTGCTCCTAGTGAGTTTTGGCTTATCAACCTAATGAGTTTAGCTTACTCGTTAACCTTTTCCTTTGATTTTTGTACAGATGAATGTGGTGGATGTGTCTCGCTCGAGTTCTAAAGAACTTGCTAGGTGTAATAAGCCTCCACATAGTGCGTTAAGCCCGTACGTTTGCCTATGCCACTAGTGTACCAGGCTCCCACCCTTACCTAGGTGTATTAGGCTTCCAATTAGTGCTTCAAGCTAATGAGCTTGCTTAAGTCACTAGCGTACTAAGCCTTCACATCATATTCATGCCAAGAGTACACTAGGTCCTCATTTGTGCCTCAAGTAAACTTGCTTAGGCTATAAGTGTACTAACCCTCACTCATGGTGCTTACCTATTTACCATTATGTGATTCACCCTACTAAATTGATGTCTAATTATCCATGGAAATACCTAGCAAGTCAAACTAGGACCCCAAGGCCCCTAAGCTCCTTAAGACACCCATAGGCATGCTCTAAAGTTTTATAGCATTCATTTCAAAATAAAAATACAATCCCTTATAGGCAAATTCAGGCTTAGGTGAAAACATGAAAGTTGTAGCCCTTTCTCTTAGCTTCGCATGGGTTTTTGAATTGTCTTAATTGGATACCTGAGCAAAAAAGTTATTGCTAAATACTATGGGGTGTCAAAGTTGGGAACCATCGTCTACTAGCCATGAAATCTGAGTTTTTTCATGTATCCTATGCCTATGGGATGCTTCTCTTTGGCCAAAACATGAACTTGCCAAATTATGCTCCATGGTCCAAGAACAAAACATCATACATCAATTTAGCATACAAAACAACTAAATCCCTTACCTCAATTCATAAGAAATAGCAAGATCAAACAACCCACTCCAAGAATAGTGCTCCACTAGGTTTCCTAGGTTCCAAGACAAATGCAAGGCATATGGCACAAAAATAAAGCAATCCAAGCAAAACCCAAGCTTCCATTAGCTCAAGAAACAATAAAATTTCAAGGAACAAAAAGTAACGCTCAAATGGGAGCCTAAGCTTGGAAATGATCTAAATGCTTCAAAACCATGAAATTCATGCAAAACAAGCCTCCTCTTGCTTGGGCACCATGAAAGCCACCTAATTTTACCCAAAAACCATAATTTAGAATAGATTTAAGTAAGAAATGGAGAGAGAGAGAGAGAAAGAGAAAGAGAGTATGAGCTACAAAAATGAAAAGGAAGAAAGGGGTGAATAGTGCCAAAAACCATCATCCTCAATAAGTTTTAAAAAACAAATCCTCCCTTCCCAAAATTTTCTGAAATTTTCAACTTTACCCCTTCATCAAATAGGAACAAGAGGTTTAGAACACTTAAGAAAACCTTGTTTAACTTGGATTTTAATTTTTAAAACATCATTTTAACACCCGGGACTCGTCTCAACCCTCCTAGGTGCAAAAGTTACCATTTTACCCTTAGGTGAACATAATGCCAAAAACCCACTCAAAACCAACTAAACCTTAAATAGTCTACTTGATTTTTTCTAATTCACATATGATTAAGGTATTTAAGCTAAGGATTTATGAATTTATCTCATTCTCCTAGCATTTCATTAGGAAGGCGGTAACATTGTTTATTATACTTATTATAGACGGGCTAAGGTTTAACATAAAATAGCAAGAATTTGAGAACAATCAAGCATAATTGTAACCTTTTGCAAATTAAGATGAAAGGCTGAGTGGATTGTGCCTAGAAAAGCAGACAATTGAGCTTTAGAACCAAGGAAAATTAAATGGCCTTTTTTTATTTAAGAAGGTGCATTGATTTTCATCCGCAACCATATTGTTGCACCTAACCCAAATGATTGATCCCCAGGCATCGTGAATGATAAAAATGGATGAATTTGAGAAAGCTTGAGTAACTTATTAGCACCCCTACTATGACAAAACAGATTTAAACTAGTGAAAGGAAGAGCCATGATAATTTGATGCAAAATATCATCCATCCTAACAAGGATGGAACGGCCGTGAAATGAAGTTATGTAGAAGATGCATCTTTTCTCCCCAACCATATAGTCCTTGAAGAAGGGACTAGGTAATGCCATATCCATTCAAATTGTCATGGGACTTAGGATGCCAAAATAGTAGTAAGCCAAATATCAGAGGAGGAATTGGTTGCTGCTCAGTGGGTTATTATAAAAATTACTGCAAATATGCAATGATCCATGGCAGCCCAAATAAATGTATGGCTGATTCCATCTCAGTGCTATAGTGCTAATAGATATGGCTAGAAAGCCTCTAGTGAGCAGAGTGGTCAGAAACCATTAGAAAAGCATTCAAAAGATATTTTCATAGAAAATCATTTAATTTTGGTGGATAATATAGGTGCACAACCTTTTTAGAATCGTCCTTAAGTCTACATTGAAAGATGAGACAATTAAGCACAACAGGGAGGAATTCTTCAAAATCTTTAAGATTTAAATTTGTTTTGTAGTGAAATTATCAAAAGGGTTAGCTAGCCATCTAATAGAGTCTGACTTACCATACTGAGATTAGGGATGGAAATTGGGTGGGTCAAACTATTTAAGTTTAGGTCTAATCAAATTTGCATGAATTCAGGTCCAGGTCGAGTTTAGGTCAAGTTATTTAGGCTTGGATTGATTTTGGGTTTAGGTTGGATTAAGCCAAGTTTATTTGGGTTCAAGTTTAATATAGGTCAGGTCAATTTTAGTTTTAGATAACTTTGGATCAAGTTTCGAGCTAGTTTTGGGTTGACCTTCGGGTACACTCAGGTTACTAGTGCATAGGCTGAAATGACTAAATTGACTCAATTTTTTATTTTTTTTTTGTTAAAATTTAAATTAAAGAATTCAATTTTTTGGTGTGACTTGATTTAATTTAATTTTTCCTTTTCTTAGTATGTTTAATTAAAATTTTCATAAAAATTTTCTAGATTTTATTATATATTTTGGTTATTTAATATTGTTAATAATAATAATTTATAATACTTGATTGTTTTTTAGACCTATATCCTTCAGCTATCACTACACAAGCAACCCATACCCTCACACAGTTATCACTAAACACATTCTGTGACAATTTTTCTATACTCCCATTATGATGAAATTTTTTTATAAAATTGTTATGAAATGCAACTTTAGTTCATTATTAGTTATTAAACTACAAAATTTTAAAAATTTTGGGTCAAAATACAAAGATTTCAAAAGTTCAAGGACCCATGTTATAATTATTATGGGTGACTGAAATGAAATTTTTTAAAATTTAGGTACCTTATTGTATTATACTTAAAATTTAGGGATGAATGTTATAATTTTGATAATTACCTACCACAATCATTAAACTTTCTAGATATATGAGTTACATGGTTTGGAAGAACATAAATATGAGACTCACTAAACATAAAAGTTCATTCCTCAAGTATGAGACATTAAATATAAAAGTCCTTAAAAAATGAATGTTACTAAATATGAAAATTCCCTCCTAAAATATGGAAGTTACTAAACATGAAAGTCTGAAAAAAATGAAGTTACTAATTATGAAAGTCACCTTCCCAAAATATTAGACTTGCTAAACATGGAAGTCTAAAAAAATAGAAGTTACTAAATATGGAAACCACTATATATAAAACTTCCTAAACATGAAAGATAATGAAAAAAGAAAATTAAGATTTATGATGAGAATTAAAATGAAGACCTGTCGGATTTAGTCATCATGTCATCTTCGGTTCAAGTTAGGTCAGTCTCGAATTGAAGCCAATTCGAGTTTGGGTCAATTCGGGCTAGGATTATTTGGGTTTGAGTTTCCTTGTGTTTAACTACAATTGGGCTTGGATTTAGGTCGAGTTGGGTATTGTCAGGTTTGAGTGGTTGACTTTTTCAATTAAATCAAGTCAGGTTGGACTTTGGCTTGTGTGGGTCAGATTGTCAATAGGTCGAGTCAGATTTTACCATCGTTAATTGAGGGGGTAAATTTCATTTATGGTCCCTAACCTTTTTGCGTCATCCTAAACGGGTCCTTAACCTTTATTCTGTCATCTTAAAGTCCTTAACCTCCATATTTTTGTCCAATCGTGGTCCTTCTGTCATTTTCATAATTAACTTTGACAGAATTTTTATGAAAAATGACAACATTGGTCATACATTTTTTTATTCCTACTCAAATTACCTTCACGCTAATAAATTTGCCACTACAACCGTCATCCCCCTCTCTCTCCCTCTCTCACAATCTCCGGTTGCCATGATCCCAACCCATTTACCTGAAATCACATCCTTGTATCCTTATCCCCAATTAATACCTAAACTCAACCAATTTACCACTACATTTGTCTAGGTTTGTTCAAGATTAATCCAGATCAAACACAGACAAAGAATGAATGAAGTTCAAATTCAAAATCCAAATCTCTCTTTATAAACCTGAACCCATTAACCCATTTCTATTTGGTCATTGAATTGAATGATAGGAACGACAAAAAATAAAAGAACAAACAAGCAAAATTCGACCAAACAAACAAACAATGCCTTGAATCAATCGCTAGCCTCTGATCAAGCTCTCTCCAACCAAATTTATGGCATCCAGTATCCTACAAAGCCACCATGGCTAGTTGTTGTAGTTAATTGGACTCTGTCTATGGTTTACTGAAGAAAAGCATATCAGACCCCCATTCAATTTTGCCTCAGCTTTTCCTGCCCCCACGTGCCTCCATGGACAACTTCGCAGGTTTTCCTCTAGATCTGAGTTTTCCCACACATTGACCTCGATGGGTTCTTTTCCAGATCCACAGTAGTCAATGAGGCCACCAGAGTTGATCACCGATGCTTATCCCTCCATGGATGAACTTTCTTTGAGAGAAGACTAGAAGATGTGAGCTTTTCACAGACTAGATTGCTAGTGGTGATGTGAGGAATGCCTAGTCTGGGGCAGAGACAACTTGAACTTGAGGTGATGTGAAAACGCCATTACCTAGTGCTTCCTGGCCCTATGGCTTGCGAGCAAGAGACTGAAATATGGGTAAAAAAACTATTGAAGGAGGCAAGGCAGCAGCTGGCGACGGAAGAAAATGATGTTCTGGAGGTGGGAAAGGACTTCAGGTAGCAAATGCGGATGAGGATACAAGAATGTGATTTTAGGTAAATGAGCTGGGATCGTGGCTGCCAAAGATTGTGAAAAAGGGAAATAGGGGAGAGATGATGGTTGTAGTGACAAATTTATTAGCGTGAGAGTAATTTGAGTAGGAATAAGAAAATGTAGAACCAATGTTATCATTTTTCATAAAAATTCTGTCAAAGTTAACCTTGAAAATGACGGGAGGACCACGATTGGACAAAAATATGGATATTAGGGACTTTAAGATGATAGAATAAAGGTTAGGGACCCGTTTAGGATGACGTAAATGGTTAGGGACCATCAATGAAATTTACCCTTAATTGAGGTGGATAGAATTTTCGAATTGGTAATGATCAAGGATTGAAATAATTGTTGAAGGAAGTACTATTCCATTCTAGTCTTAATTTCTTGTTGGAGAAATTGAATATTTAGCTAAATGCTCTTTTTGGTAACAATGTATTTTTTAAATTATTCAAGAACTAGTTAGCCAGTTTTTCAAATCAAATGACAAAGGTATAATTGTAGGTTTCAGAAAACTTAAGAAAGGTAATAATATATTTCTTAAAATAGGTGGAGACCATACAAATATGGTTTAACCAAATCTCTAGAGTGTTTTTTTTTTAATTTTTCAGGAAAAAAAAATGGTCTAACCCCTCCACTCGCCCTCCAACCCACATCATCAAATATGACAAAAGTTGACTAGAATTTTAAAAAGTTTGTATCAACCCCACATATGATCTCCTACAATATTTTGTATCTAGATGCTAAAATTCACCTTTTTTAGACAAGTGAGTTTAGCATCACTCTAATAAATACTATGCCGAATCTTCGGTTATGTATGAAGCATGCAAAATCAATGGAAAGACTGAATTGCTTTATACGAGGCTAGTGATGTTAATGAGTTAGGTTTAACTAATTTAAAACCCTTCCTATGAGTAGTCAAGTACAGGTAGTACCTAATCTATGAGTAGATGGATATTATCTACCAATCTATTTAAGACATATGTATAATTTTTTTAGACTTTTTTTTTTATATTTTTACATATCTTTTTAAAAGAATATGCATACTTATAACTACTTAATAACTAAAACTTTATCAAATAAAGTAACATGTGGTAATTTATTTTAAAATATAATTTTATTTTGAATCAATAACTTATTATATATATTTATATATATACTAATTTGGGAGAGTTTCAAGTTAGATCAAATAGGATTAATTAAACTTATACTTTCCCTATAATTTTGCAGGTAGAGTCAGATTTAAGTTTAAATGGCCAAACCCAACGAGGATAGGACCAAATAAAGTATTTTTTAACATCACTGATTACACTTTCTACCAGCATCAAGCCCATAAACCCTTCGCCAGCCCACCTTTATTCTTCATTAAAAAAAGTGTACAAGCAACTAGCCCCATTAATTGGGCTCGACGGGCCCACCTCTAGGAGCTAAGAGCTTAGCATCAAACTAAGGAAAACTTACAACCCCCCCCCCCCCCCCAATGATTTGATTCAACATACACCTTGCATACTCTATTTTAAAAAACTTATACTTTACCCATTATTTTTTTTATAATATCCAACAATAACTTCTGAAATCTTAATTAAATTATTTGATAATCATTTTTTAATAATTTTAAAACTTCTAATATTTTTTTCACAATTAACTAACATTTAAAAAATACTGATATGCATTTACAAAAACAAGAAATTAATAATTTAAAATATTTATTAATTATAAAAAAATATTATAAAGTTTGAAATTACTAAAAAATAACTGTTATATAATTTAAATACAGTTTTAAAAGTTATTATCAAACAGTGTAAAACATATAGAGCTAAAATATAAGTTTTTAAAACTAGAGAAAATAGATTAGGAGATACGTTAAAGGTAATTGTAAATTTCCCTCAAGCTAATGACTATGAACTTGCAATAAAATATATATATCTACAAAAATCAGTGGACAGAACAACGTTAGACATTCCACTACCATTCCAGACCAACTAGTCCCTAGCTAGCCAGGTAGCTCCCCCCCTTCAGGGCAACATACATCAAACGTTGGGAAGTCTAAAAAGAAGGCTCCAATCTTCTAACAAAACCGCCTCTTCCCTTCACAAGGGCTACTTCTTCTACACCATCAAAACGGCTTGCAATTTAAACGCGAGACCAACCAATGTGTGAACCATCAAGCCTGCCAAACAGGCTCTGTACTCCATTAACGAATTGGCACAAGAACTATCACTTGTTGGCATCAAGGGTGCGGAGCCAGGGTTACTCAAGCCACCACTTCCATCACCACTGAGCGGCGTGGTGCTTGTTGGAGTCACCGGCGTAGTGCTCGGGTTGTAACCTCCCGTGGTGGTCGTGGGATTGGTGGTGGGTGTGGTAGTTGCTCCCCCAGCGGTGCTGCAAAATGGGCACACCACAAAAGTCAGCTGTGTTAGCAATTGCTGCATGGGACACAGGGTAAAGATATTGCTAGTGTCCAGGCCCAAAAGTGAGACGAGAATAAAAAAAGAAACTGAAGAGTGGGGATGGGGAGAATCTGAGCCGTTGGATACTTTTGACCATGGAGACCATCTAAAGGTAGGAAAAGTATGTAACGAGTGGCCTTGGGGCGACAAGACAGGACGGACACAGAGAACTGGTAAAAGGAACAGTACGCGTTAAAGCGAGAAGCCCAAGACATCGTAAGAAGAGATGGATCAGGGACTACTGTACCTGGCACAGCTTCTGGTTTTCTGTCTTTTTTCTTTTCCTGGTATATACTGCATATACATTCTCTCAAACTACACTACCACTGTCAAACGTGTAATATATATTATTTACTCCATTACGAAATAAATGAAACATTTTTATTTGTGATGGAGACTAAGTGTACATAATTTATATTATTTTTTAATTTTATTTATAAAATTAAAATTAATTTTTTTAAAATTTTATATAATAAAAATTTAAATAATAATAAAAAAAAAATTAAAAATTTTTTGTACAGTAAGAAATTAAATAAAGATTAAAAAAATTATCAAATATAGTAAATTAATTATTAAAAATTTTTTAAAAAATAAAATATTTTAACTTTTTTGGGACATCAAAAAAAGAATATATTTTTTCTCAATTGGAATGGAGAGAATATTTTTTATATTTTACTGTTAATGATAAAAGTAAAAAACAATTAGACTTTAAATTTTGTACTGTAAAAACTTAAATAAAAGTAATAAAATAAATTGAATATTAATTTTTTAATAAAAAATAATTGAACCTTTTCAGACAATTAAGAAGCATTATAAAAATAAAATTGAGTATTAACGTTACTTTGAAAATCTAAATCTTCTCCCTTCATGAAACTTACTAAATCATACTCCTTCCGTCCCAATTTATTTAAAACATTTATCTGGATACGGACATTAAAGTGTATATAATTTATGTTATTTTTTTTTATGTAGTGAAAATTTAAATAATAATTAAAAAAAATTTTAGATTTTATACAGTAAAAAATTAAGTGGAGATTAAAAAAATTTATTAAATTTTGTAAAAAAATAATTTAATTATTTAAACTTTTTCAAAAGAGGAAACGTTTCAACCATTTTAGACATTAAAAAAAAATACGTTTCAAATAAATTGAGACGGAAGGAGTAATTTAAATTATTTAATAACTAGCTTATAAACTATTTAATAACTAATAATTTCAATATGTCTTGTAAGTTATTATCATTTTTACAGTTAAAAACATTTTACATTATAAATTTTCACTTTCTAAATACAAAATTAAAATTTTTAAAACGTCAATTAACTATAAAAATTACTTTATGTCCAAAGTTCTTTACAACATTTACTATTTAACAATTAATCTATAATTTTTTATTTTCAACATTTTAATATATAAATAAAAAATATTTATATTTTTTAATAAATTTTGTAAAAAAATAATTTAATTATTTAAACTTTTTCAAAAGAGGAAACGTTTCAACCATTTTAGACATTAAAAAAAAATACGTTTCAAGTAAATTGAGACGGAAGGAGTAATTTAAATTATTTAATAACTAGCTTATAAACTATTTAATAACTAATAATTTCAATATGTCTTGTAAGTTATTATCATTTTTACAGTTAAAAACATTTTACATTATAAATTTTCACTTTCTAAATACAAAATTAAAATTTTTAAAACGTCAATTAACTATAAAAATTACTTTATGTCCAAAGTTCTTTACAACATTTACTATTTAACAATTAATCTATAATTTTTTATTTTCAGCATTTTAATACATAAATAAAAAATATTTATATATAAATAATAAATAAAGATTCATAGTTTCTAAATATATTTTTTTAATTTTTTTCCAGCAAATAATAATATAAATAAATTCAAGTCAAACTATTTAAAAAAATCAAATATTTCAAAAAGTAGTAAATAACTACAAATTACTTGAATATAAGCACTAGACATTTAGACCGTCTAAATTAGAGTAGGACTCTGTATTAAACAGAGTTAGAAAAACAAAAGGATTAATGTGTACATTTCTAAACTTTACTGATTAAATGCCATATATCTACAAAAGTTAACATACATTTAGGGGTAATAAAGTACCATCTTGGGTAATTTACACAAAAAATACCAAGGGTTTGGGTCCGATTTCAGTTTACAATTTCTACTCTGAAAATTTACAATATACTCCCCAAGGTTGACTGCCATTAACACTGACTAGGGAAAAAAATAATCGTTCTATGTTTACCTAAAGGAAAAATCTGGTCTAATCGACAAACTATTTTTAGCTGGGACAATTTCAAATTAATAGAATACAGATAACGCATAATTTACAATAGATATTAAAAAGTTGGTATTACGTTATTAACATCTAACAAACACAATAAAAAAGATCCACATTGATGGAGAGTAATATGTGCAGGCTTTCAACATATGAGGGGCAAATTATATTTACAAATAAACCTCAGGGTGTCTTGTAGCTTTCCTTAGAAAATTCACTTCGCTACAGGTCAATAACGTTTTGTTCAAGATGAAGGTGGTGAATATGAAAAGAGATGCTGATGTCTAGCTAGCTCCAGCATTTCGGAGCATAAAACTTTTTCCTGGACTATTACCAAAATAAAATTAATACAAAGAGGAATACTTCTAAAAATGGTGAAAAGAATCTCGACACATACCTTAAAGAAGATGGGTAAACACAAGAGCCATAGCCTGCAAAAACATCAATAAAAAATAAAAACACAAAAACAATCAGACATCCGGAAAAAAAAATATTATTATACAGAAAAGAGAAATCTCCAGAAAAAGTAGCAGCTAGTAACTTGGATCAGTTTTGGCGACGATGGCGGTGCCGGAAAAGTCACAGGAGCCAGGAGCCATGGCCTTGCGCTGGAAATAGCTGTTGAAGGCGTAGGAGGCGTGAGCCTGGAGGGTGTTGGGCAGATAACAGAGACCGTTTGACTGCAGGGGGACGCAGTCGGCGCCGGCACCGCACGCGTAGTCCAGCGCCGTCTGCAGCGCGTGATCGCTCGCGTCGCTGCGAGCCACACACCAGTTCGCTCCCACGCCCGCCCCCTCTAACCACAGCAAAACCACCATCACCATAGCCGTCGCTCGTCCTGCTTCTGCCATGGGGAGAGGAGATCAGTTCTACTTGTAGTGCTCTGTCACTGCTTCGGCTTAGCTTTAGTAAAGGAGGTCAGAGACAGAGAGATCTAGAGAGAGAGAACGAGAGAGAGAGAGCAAAAGAAGGAAAAGAGAAAGAAGTGGGAATACCAGATGGGTCGTTCTAATATACAGCTCCTGTATCGATACGCACCATTTTCTCAAAATCCTTAAATTTTTATAAAAGTTACAAAAAAGGACAAAGTTTAGAAAACTTTCAGAATTTTATAAGGGCATGGTACGGGGTATTGTTATTCAGCCAGACCCTCTTCACTAGGTGAAGTTGCTCAAAAGCGGGCATGAGACAGTTTCCAGCCAATATACCATGAACTTTTAAAATTCTGCTTAATAACGTGGCTCTGATACCATTTCTGCCAGGTTTTCTTTCTTATTTTCACAATTTTAGTAATATTAGGATGATTAATAGCATTAGGATAACTATTAACAGGGCTATATTATGAATTAACATTAGAACTAAAAAGAACATACTGGAAATACATCAATTATTATTAAAGTAAATATAGGAGACTTATAAAACTGGTGAATACCAGTGTTTTACAATTTCAAGCTTAAATAAGGCAAACCAGAGATCCAAGGTTTACCGAAGCACACGAGCACACTAGCACACAGCACACTTAAACTATATTTTTAATGTAAGAATGTTCAACATATGAACTAGCAAGAGGAAATTAAGAGAGCTTTGAGAAAATTTTTCGATGCCTTTGAGAGGGAGCAAAGCCTCTTTAAATAGCTGCGGGATCAGACTTCTGGAGATAAGGCTGAGTCAGATACAGATAAGATTGATCTAAATCAGCCAATCTGGAGGAAGAGAATCTGGGACCACCTTTAGTAGCTATTATTGGAGTAAGTGGAAGATAATGCTGGGACAGCTGGATAGCTGTAAGGTCTTCTAGATGATTTGCCGACAGATTTATTTTGGCATAGGGACTTTTGGGCCTGTCCTGTCTTGATCTTCTTGGGCCAAACGGATTCTTGCGGCCTGGAGGAGGTTTTTCTTGAGATCTTCTTGGGAAATTGGACTGTTTTTGAATTGGTTACCATGATAGAATTGGTCCAACATCTGGTCCAAAAAGTCTTGTTCTTCTTCTTTTATGATTTCTATTTTATCAAAAGAAATGTTTTCTGGCAAGAATTGGTCCAGAATACATTTATCCCACCATTTGATTTTCCAGATTCTTTCTAAGCACGGAGTGTAGTGTCCTTCTGAGTCTGCAGGTTGCTTTCTGTAATTCCATTTTAGAATCCATGGGATATGATTCATAAGGACGAAATAGAAATCTGGATAGGGGACTTGTTCTTCTTTCTTGGTGAATTGTCTTTGGTACATTATGAAACCTTCAAAGGATGCCTTTATTTGATCTGGAAAAGTATCTCTAAACAATCCTTTGTTCTCATACCATATATGGAACCAATTTGGAAACTTTTGTTGCTTGGTTTTGAACAGGATCATCCAAGAATGTTGATGGTCCTGATTTTGTCGATGGAAAACTTCGTACCAAGCAACCTGATAATCCCAGTATGAGTACAGGGTGTTTTCATAAGTACCAGGAGAGATAATTCTTCTTCTAGAAGTCGGATTTCCCTATTCTTCAAAAGTAATGACTTTTTTAATTTTGAAGGAGGAGATTCCCAACTTAGTTATGAATCTTTCCTTGGTTTCCCCATTATCATTTTTATAGGAAACTTTTGTCCGTCTGGGTTTATGTTCTATATCGACGGATCCCGATTCTTGAAGTATAAGTTCAAACAACTGTATTTTCTTGAGTGTTTGAAACTGCCATTGGGGATTCTGGTGATTTGGCCAATATTTCTGCGCCAGATCAATTTCTAAAAGACTTTCAAAGTCTTTGCTTTCTGGAGCAACTAAACATTGCTTATTGATTTCTACGAATTCACACTGAATTCCCATAGAATATAGTGAAATCCTTTGGGGCTTTTCTGACCCTTGAATGATATTCTGAGAACTCTGTTCTCTGGATATTTTGTCATTCTGGGAACCTTTATTCTGGTTCAAAGAGTGTCTTTCCTGGGAACTTTGATTTCTGTTCCATAAAATTGGATTCTGGGAACGTCTTATTTCCTCGTTCCAAATTTTCTTGGGATCAATTTTTGGAATATTCTTGGAGGACTCTGCCTCTGATTTCTTTCTTTTGAAGGGAATTTCCTGGAAAGTCTTTTCAGACTTTTCGGGGATTTCTAGAGGGAAAAAGTGTTGAGCCAAAAGGGCTCGAGTTAATTCTATATCCATTTCGTGACATGCTTCTTCTTCCATTTCTTCTGGGCTTAATTCTGAGTGGAGAATTACTTTATCCTTATTCCTTTGATCTTTGTTCTTGTCTGTCATCTTTCCCCTGTAAAAATTCTCTGGTCAAGAAGTCAGGGAGAGAGTTTGTTGTTCCAGCAATATAGTCTATCTCAAAGTCAAAAGCAGACAAGATAGCTTGCCACCTAGCAAAAATTTGTTTGGAGGCTAAATTTTTAACATCCTTTTGTAAAACATCCTTAGCAGCTTTGCAATCAACTCTTACCAAAAATTTCTGGTTGAGAAGGTCTTCTTCAAATTTTGTAACACAGAGAACGATAGCCAAAATTTCCTTTTTTATAGTTGCATAATTTTTCTGAGCTTGATTCCAGACTCCTGATGTGAATCGAACTAATTGTTCCTTATTGTCAGTCTTTTGTTTTAATATTCCTCCATAGCCTAAGTCAGAGGCATCTGTTTCTACTACTTTAAAAGCTTTAGGATCGGGAATATTAATACAAGGGATTTCCTTGATTCTTCTTTTGACAATTTGAACTGCCCTGGTTTGTTCTAGTCCTCATTCTGGAGGATTTTTCTTAAGTCTGTCAAATAAAGGTTTACAATCTTTTGCTAGATCTTTATAAAAATCTGCAACATAATTCAAACTTCCTAAAAATCTTTGCAATTGTTTTTTGTCCTTGATTTCATCGGGGAATTTTTCTGCAAAGTTAATTGATCTATCAATTGGCCTTATTGTCCCTCTGAATATTATATGTCCTAAAAATCTTATTTTGGTCTGGAATAGTTCCATCTTTTTTGCTGAAATTACTAGTCCTGCTTTTTCTATTATTCTGGAAAATTCTTGAAGGTGTTTCCAGTGCTGATCTAAAGACTGAGAGAAGACTAACACATCGTCAATGTAAACAATAGTAAACAAATTATGAGGATTAAATATTTCATTCATTATCCTTTGAAATTCTGAATGTGCATTCTTAAGACCAAAAGGCATGACATTCCACTCATAGTGTCCAAATGGAACATTGAATCCAGTTTTATACTTTTCTTCTTCAGCAATCTGGATTTGCCAATATCCTGATTTCATATCAAACTTTGAAAAGATTACTGAATTATAAAGTTTAGATAATAAGTCTTTCTTGTTAGGTATGGGATACCTAATCCATCTTAGAACTTTATTTAAAGGCTTGTAATTAATTACTAGTCTAGGGACTCCTCGTTCTATTTCTGAATTTTTGTTTACATAAAAGGCAGAACAACTCCATGGAGAGGAACTATTCCTAATTAACTTCTTGTCTAAGAGATCCTGGATTTCTTTCCTACAATGCTGTGTAAGCTCTTCATTCATTTGAATGGCTCTACATTTTGTGGGGATATCTTTCTCGTTGAAATCTGGTTCATATGGGAGGCTAACTATATGTTTTTTCCTTTCCCAAAAAGCACCTGGGATCTCAGCACAGATTCTTTTTGTGAGAGTATTTCTAAAATTCTCTATTTTCTGGGATAATCCTGGGAGTTTTTCTTCAACTCCTTTGTGTTTTATCTCATCCTGTAAACACATTAAAACATTTTGCTTTCTTTCTAAGTCTAAACTTAGTTCTTCGAGCACGGTTCTTCTTGGTGGTTCTGCAAAATCAAAAGTTATTTTCTTTCCAAATTTCTTGGTAGATATTCCATTTATATCTACTTTGAAGGGCATGATTGTGGCTAAAAAGGGTGTTCCTAAAATTATTTCTTGGTTCATGTTTAGAACAGTGAAATGTTGTCTAATACAAATATCCTCGTTACAAATGTCAACATTTGTAAGTTTAAATCTTATAGACATAACTTCCTTGTTAGCAGCAGTAATTGTCCCAAAAGATTTATCTAAGTATTGATGAGGGACTATTCCTTCTTTTATACAATTTCTGTCTGCTCCTGAATCAACTAATACAATAGTAGTTATTCTAAATTCATTTTCTATTACCAGAGTCATTTTACTGGTAAATCTTTGGTTTGGCATGATAAAAACTTCATTTATTTGGGGAGGACTTTCTTCTATTGGGTCTTCTCTTTCTTGGCTTGATTCTGGGATTTCTTTACCCTTTTGTTTTGTTTTAAAATCAAATTCTTCTAAATCTTCCATAAGTAATTCATCCTCTGGAAAATCCTTAGAGTATCCTTCTAGGTTTTGAAGTTCTAAAATTTCTATTCTGTTTTTGAGAGATTTTATCTCTTGTTTTACTTCAGAAATCTCTCCTCTAAGCTCTGCTATTGTTGGTTCTTTATGAATTTTCTGAGCTTCTTCAACTCTTCTTAATATTTCATTGAGGCTGTAAATAGGAGGTTTAGTGATTTCTTTTATGTCTACCCTTCTTCTGGGATTTCTTCTGCTACTAGACTGGGTTTCTTGACTATTTGCTTTTTCTAGGTGTTTTAAAAGAATTTCTCGTTTTAACTCAGGATCCTCAATATGTTTTGCTAATTCTAAGATTCTCTCATCTTCTTCAGTTAAGACATTTAATTGGAGGGTATTTATTTGGAGATTACCAAAGGTGTTTTGGAGTTGACAAGTATTACATTCACAATTTGATTTGCAATCTTCTGATTCTTCGGTGCTGTCTGTGAGGCCTATTTTATTTATTTCTTCTGAGTCTGATTCTTCTGAGGACTCATTTTTTGTTTCTTCTGGTTCGCTTTCACTGTTAAGCAAGATTTGCATTAAATTCTTTTTTAATTCTTCTTCTATTTCTAAAGCATTTATTTTCTGTTTAGTTTTACATTTATTTGCAAAGTGTCCAGGCTTTCCACATTTCCAACAAACTTTCTGGTCTTTGCCTTTATTGGGCCTATTGGTCTTTCTTCTTCTAAACCTTCTTGAAGTTTCTGGATTTTCTTCAGGCCTATCATATTTATATTTTCTGGTTTTCCTATAAGGCTTATATTTCTTTTTATGTTTTTTGGGCCTATCTTCCGAATAAGGCCTTTGGATATCGTATCCAAATTGGGCACAAAACTGGCCCATTTCCTTTCTTCCTGCGAGTCTTTCTCGTTTGATGTGTTTCTGCCATTTCATTTCGTGGCAAAGTCTTAAGCCTACTTCTTTGATCTCAGCCATCAATTGGCCATAGGTAAAGTTTTCTAGGTTTAATTGTCCTTGGGCTTTTCCCTTAATATGGTCCATAACTAGCTGGCCAAAATGTTTAGGAAGTCCTTGTATAAATTTTTCCTTCCAAATGGCTGACCTACAATCTTCTCTTTCGTAGACTCTTGATAAAAAGGTGTCTTTATACCATTCTAAATCGGTCAGAGTTCTACATCTTAGGTTTAATAGAAGTTCACTATTTCTACTTTCCTTGCTAGATGTATCTCCTATGAAGTGCGAGTAGATTGTACAAAGGAGGGTATTAACTGCATCTGGTTCTGAGGTCTGGAGTAATTGGTTATTTTGTTGATAGGTCATAATTTTCCTAGCAGTTCTAATTTCTTGCCTTCCTTGTTCTGTAAGGCATTTGTCCCACCAATTCTTGAGTTGTCCTGTAAATCCTACTATAATCATTTCTGCTATTTCTGGATCTGAGTTTTCTACCTGCTTCTTGGCAGCTACACTATACATTATCATATGTTGGATAATATTAACGATCTGGTATTCTGAAAGTCCATCTATATTCTAATCTCTGATTGTGTCTCCTTTATATTCTGCAAAATAAGGGCCATAAACATTGTCTAATCTTATATCTACTGGGGATGGTCTTGGTTGTGCATAAGGATGTGTTATATTCCAGTTCCAAGTATATGAAGGTCTTCTTCCTCCTCTCCCCCCTTGGAAAGTGACACGATTTAATTCTGTTTTGTCTAGCTCAGAAGAATGTTGATCCAATAAATCCTGTATTTTAGGGGACTCATTAAGGGTATTGATCTGAAGTCCCTTTTGTTTCTTCTCGGAGGATTCTTCTTTTAGGGTAAGCTTAGTAATCTGGTTAACTAGATCTGAGATTCTATCATTGGGTTTTAGTTTAAACTCTGGTGGTTTTTGGGGAAAATTAATGGGAGATTTAGTTGTTCCTGGTAAAAGTTCTGTTTTAAAAACGGAAGACTTTGTAAGACCAAAGTTTCTACGGTCCATTGAATTTTCTATTCTATTCATTTGTTTTCCTATGGATTGTAGATAAAGGTTGGTATAGTTATTTTGTTCTATTACATTTTGAAGGTCTTTTACTTGAACTATTCCTTTTCTTAAATCTTCATCCTTTTCTGTTGTTTTAAAAGGAACAGCAGTGGTTGTTTGTTCTTTTCCTAGTACTAAAGGTACATTAGGAGGATGTGGTGCTGTGATCTCTCTTCCTTCTTTGGTCTGATAGGTAGACCAAGTTTCTTCTAAGACACTTAATGTCAATTTTTCATCTAGGACTAGTGTAGGGATGAACCATTCAAAAAATTTTAAATTTTGTTTATTCCTTATGATTCTTCTGTACCACAAATGTTTAATTTTTTTTTTCTTCTAAAGTATAAGTATCAAAATACCATTTTCTTTTGATGTCATTTTTCTTTGACCAATAGTCTTCACTGAGACTCTTTGGGTCAAATTTAAAGGGTTCTTGTAAAACATTTAATTGAAAATCTGAAAAACTGGGATTGGGAGATCCTATGGATACAGACTTTGTGTCTTCTTGTTTATTTCCTTCTATTGTGATTGGATCCATTTGATAAACAGGATGAGAAACTTGTTCTGTGGATTCTCTAATTCCTCCAACTAATTTTTTATATTCGGATTCTGGAATTTGAGAGGTTGATGTTCTTGAGGATGATGGTCTATAAGATATTCTTGAAGGAGTTTTCTTGGTGTTAAGTTCTGAAAAATCAATTTTAGTAATTCTATCTTTACTAAAACGGATTTCAACTTATCCATTGTCATATTCAATTATTCTTTTTAATTCTTGTGGTTTTACATTCTTAATAGGCTGATTGTTTTGAAAAATCCATTTTTCTGGAAGCCTAACATCTTTCCATTTTATGGGCTTGGGAACCACAATGTTTGATTTTTCTGTGTTTGCTTTTAAAAGCAAAGTTTCTCCTCTTGTGTCATATTCTAGAGCTTTAGGTTCTATTTGGGTTGTCATCACCTTGTAATAGATTCTATAGACTAAGGCTAAATTCTGAGATCCTTCTAACATATCAAATCCTGAGGTCATGATATTCGCAGTTAAGGTTTTCATGATGTGTGGATCTTTTAAGGACACCGTGAAGTTGGGGTGACAATTAAAGAATATAGGTCCATCACACAGACTCGATTCTACTATTCCCAGAAGAGAATCGGAAAACTTATTGTGTCTTTGATCTCTTAAGGCAATAATTACAGAGGTATTTAATCCATTTCTTGTAAGAGGTTTTAGTGCAATTTGTACTAAACCAACATGTAAATAATTATAATTATGTTCTAAATGATCCTTAATCATTTTATTTGAAAATAATTCAAACTGATGGTCAAGCTCCATTATAGGCACAGTTTTTTCTACTGTTTTAATAGCATAGGTCATTCTAAAATCAAAACTTCTTTTTGGTAAACTTCCCATTTATCCATTCTGGGTATGTTCCAATTTCCTAATTTTTTCTCTATGTCTCTAATCATAATATTCTGAGAATTTTTAACTCTTCTATTCCCTAAAGTTTCTTCGTCTTCTTGATTCTTTGAGGAAGATTTAACTATACTCTTGAAAATTTTTTCCATTGGTAAGACTGGTTAATGTTGATTTTCTTTTCTTCAGCTATCTGTCAACGTTTTACACAATCTTACTGCCCTTTTCCACTCAACGGGACTTACAGTTGTTACGCGACTTGGGTGATAGTCTGGAAAGAAATTGCAACAATTATCCAATATTACTAAGGGAGAAAATGTTTTAGAGTTAAGCTTCTTCTTCTTTCAAAGAACTAAGAATAAGAATTAACTATATGGACTAGAATGTTAAAAACTTCAAAATACTAAGTTTAGGGATTAAAAGAGAGTTCTTTTAAAAAGCTATGGATAAAAGGTGGGGTTTTTCCAAAACATAAACTTTTTAGATCCAACGGTGGAGAAAGGGGGTGTATTGGTACGGGTTTGTAATTTAGAATCTTCCTACCAGATGAAGCCTCTTTTCTTCTTTTTGTTTTTCAAGTATATTTGTTATATATACATGTTTTAGAATAAAGTAGTGATCCGAGTGGGATGTACCTTGTGGGGTTGTGATGTAAACGCAGAGTTTTTTTTTTTATAGTAAACGTAGAATTGTTTTGTAATGCAATTATATGTTTTGGTTTATTTTTTAAATAATATATAAAACGTGTTAAATACTGCTACCGTTAGATATATCGTATTCTAAATTTTTAAGAAATATCGCACCATATACAATTACTGTTTTTATAAAAAATTAAATATTAGAATATTATTTTAAAATGAAATAATTTTTTTAATAATTATTTTTTCTCATTTTATGTATTTAAATTTTTCTCATTATAATTTTTCAAATATAAATAAAATATATATGATAGAAAATATTCAGTTGTGGTAACATGTAGTAGAAATCCAATTGGGGGATATTGTTCAACATCATAGGGACCACTAAGCTGCTACCGCCCATTAAAATTTTATATTAATTAAGAAAAGTAACAAAAAATAAAATAAAATATTTATTTTATAATATGTGTATTATTTATATTTTAATATTTTATACATTTATGATATTTTTTATGTAAAATGAAAAAAAATAGTTGTGAAAAATAAAAAAACTGTGGTACCTACCACGCAGTATTTGCTATATGCCACGGTTTTTTAACAAAATGCATACAAAAAGTGAGCGGTATGCAGTATACCGTGCCGTAAAATGATAAAACGTAAAAACATTTGCATCGTGCACTATATACCCACGGTAAACGGTATACTTAGAGATGGTAACTAGGTGAGTCGGGTTAGGTTTGAGTCAGGTCATTCAGGTTCAAGTTTAGTCGGGTAGCATCAATTTGGGTTCAAGTCGGGTTATTTGGATTCAGGTAGATTTTGGGTTCGAATTGGATTCAGTTCAGTCTTATTCGAGTTCGGGTTTAATTCAGGTCGCGTCCATTTTAGTCTCGGGTAACTTCAGGTCAGGTTATTTGGGATTCAGGTTTATATTCGGGTCTAATGAGGTTATTAGTACATAAGCTGAAATAACTATATTAATTCAATTTTTTATTTAGATTTTGCTAAAATTTAAATTAAAGAATTTGATTTTTGATACAAATACTTAAAAAGTTTAGAGACCCATGTTGCAATTTTTATGAGTGACTAAAATGAAAATTTTAAAACTTAGGTACCTTATAACTAAAAAATTACTGGGAATAAAAAATAATCTAAAAAATTTAATTTAACTAGATATAAATATATTAATATACAATTATTTTAATAAAAATATTTAATTCAAAACTTTGCAAATTCTATTCATAAAACTATAAACTCGTTCATTTTAAAACTTAAGAAGTTGGTAAGATTAGATGTATTTAAATTATGTTGTCACTTCGAGTTATAATTTTTTATAAATTTAGAATCATTATTTAAGGTAAAAATAAGAATTAATTTAGTTTTAAGATAAAAATAATAATTAATTTAGTTTAGGTACTAATTTGGAGCACCAGAGGTCATGTAAGGTCAGTGTAGGCGAAATGAAAAAGTTTGGGTGTGAATTGAAGATTTTTAGAAAGTTCTAGGCAAAATTGAAAATATTTGGATAAATTTGTCAACTCTAAAGAGTTTGAGGTAAATCTGGTAATTTTTTAAGGCAAAATCTGATAATCTCATAAAGTCATGGGCTAGTTCAACAAATCCTAGAAATTGAGTCTTGTTGGGTTTAGACTTGAGTTTTTTTGGGTCAGTTCAGTCTCAAGTTTGGATCATTTCTGGTTCAGGTTATTTTGGGTTTGGGCTATTTTTAGAAAGTTCTAGGCAAAATTGAAAATATTTGGATAAATTTGTCAACTCTAAAGAGTTTGAGGTAAATCTGGTAATTTTATAAGGCAAAATCTTATAATCTCATAAAGTCATGGGCTAGTTCAACAAATCCTAGAAATCGAGTCTTGTTAGGTTTAGACTTGAGTTTTTTTGGGTCAGTTCAATCTCAAGTTTGGATCATTTCGGGTTCAGGTTATTTTGGGTTCGGGCTAACTCGGGTTTAGTCTAATATGGGTTCAAGTATTTCAGGTTTCACTTTAATTGAGTTCGGGTTCATGTCGGGTTGGGTACAACCGGGTTTAGGTCATTGACTTTTCTAACCAAATTAGATCAGGTCCGGTCAAATTTTGCCACCCTAGGTATATCGCAGTATTTAACACTATGGCTACAAGTTATTGTGGCAACACATTGTTTGGAAAGCTGATCACAATAAAGTAAATTTTGGAGGCCAAGAGGACAACAAACAATAATTTAAGGACTTAAATTTCCACAAATTGGCGGTCAAATGGCAGGCAGTAAAAGTATGAGGACCAATAGTGAAAAGTACAAAAAAATGAGAGATCTTTTCTATAATTGACTCTTTTTTGTTTCGGGACTGTTTCTTGCGTTGAGCTGGTAATGTTCATTTTTTACCCAACCTACATGTAGTATTCATCTGCAGTCTAACTGTGTTTTAGTGTGTGCGTATAATATTTGCATGTACATTTACTCAAACTATATATTTATTAAAACATAGTACTTGAAAGAGTGGAAGAAGCATTATTAAATGCTTTTAATAAAAAATGATTTAAATTTTTGTGGATTTTCCTTAAGTGATTATTAAACATATAAATTTTTAGCTTTCAAAATTAAAATAATTTTAAATAATAAAACTAGCAAAAATGAAAATAATGCATTGAAAAGAAGATTTTAAATATCATACTTAATGGTGTACCCTTTTTTCTAATGAAACAGTACAATATTGATATCAGTATTATACTATCTCACACGTACCGATTAGATACTATAAAAGTTGAAGTATGGCTTAGATGTACATAGATTAAAAAATAGTTTTTCCCATATAATAATCTATTATATAAAATAAAATCATAACTTTAAAGACATAAATAAATAAAGGTACAAGTTTATTTCAAATATCAATAAATGTTTGTTATAAAATTACTTAATTACATATACTTATAATATATTGTATTTAAAAATATCAGCAATTGAAAAAAAAAAAGGTGTTATTTTAGTGGTAGCAAAATGGTACCGCAGGAAATGCTTGAAACACCTAGTGTCAGCCTGTGCACCTCAGTATAAAAGACAAACCACATCTTGGCTAGTATGGTACAATTTTATTTTTTTTTATAATCAGAATTATATAATGTAGAGATATTACAGTGCTAAGCTAGCAAATAAAATAGATGTTGGTGCTTTTTTATGCTTTTTCAATCGCCAATCATCTGAACCTTAGGAGAATAGCTCCAACATCATCAACTTCAACAGCAATGAGTAAAAAAAACCACGAAGGCAATAAGTTAGGATTGTAATATTAGAGAGCGCTATTGATAACTGCAATTTTGAGTGCATCTAGGATCACTGTAACTTCTGCATAGAGGGAAGATGGAACTTGACTGATCAATATAGCTTGTGAACTCTGGTGGCTTTGATTGGTTGGAAAACACACTCAATTCAAGTGGTCCCACTTCAACGGATGGTTCCAGGCTTCATCAATTTTGAATATGGCAGGATTCTGTAAGCACTATCTTTCACCCCAAGACTTAAAAGCAGCACAAGGCTGGCACCTAAGTTAAGAACTTTCTGTCCGCACTCCTACACCACCAGTACCACACAAATCAAGTCCTCTCTTATAGATAGAACTTGATTGGCAGTCCAGCAAACTTGGATTTAAACATTTTTATAAAGATTTTGCATTTTGCTAGGTGGAGCTGGAGTACAAAAAGCTACTACCAAATAGCGGGGGTTCTATTGGAAGACAAAAAAAATTTGAGGACCATTAAAGTAAAGCATAAGATTTTGGAGACCTTTCTTTAAATTTTTCAATTTTTTTTCTGGACATGTTTCTGGGCCAGGATGAGAATTTTTCATCCTAGACCCAAAACTGTGCTACTGCAAAGTTGGGGTTCGACTAGAAGACAGGAAAGTTTAATGACTATTAAAGTAAAATGTGAGAACTTGGTGACCTTTTTTGGGATGTCTCCAATATTTGACCATGGGACGTGTTCTTGGGCTAAAGATGTCTGTCATTCATTTCATCCCAAACCTATGCTATTATTCATCTACAGTATTCTTGTTCACTAAGTATTAAATAGGAAAAATTATAAAAACTTCTCAGAGCTACAGCCAAACCTATATTTTGTCACCTCTATTTTTATAAACCTAAACTTTACCCTTATTTTTTGTATACTGTCAAACAACAATTTTTGAAACTCTAATCTAAACTACTTGGTAACTATATTCTAATAATTTTAAAATTTTTTATATTTTTTCACAATTAATTAATTTTTTAAAAAATACCAATTTGGATTTACAAAGACGAAAATGCATTTACAAAAAATAAATTAAAATGTCTATTAACTGTAAAAAAAAGTATTGAAGAGATTGAAATTACTAAAAGATTTTGATTGGCTTAAACAATTGTTTCAGAAGTTGTTGTTGGGCAATATAAAAAAAATAAAAGACATTGCGTAAATTTTAAAAAATAAGAGCATTTTCAAAAATAAGAGCGGTAAAGTGTATGTTAAGTCAAACCAAAGAGGGTTATTATAAATTTCTCTTAATATATAGCATAATATCCCAATAGTTATTTTTTCTTCTATAGATTGGCCAATGCTAATAATAATAATAATAATAATAATAATAATAATTGAAATTTTTTAAAAAAAACTCTCTCAAGTTTAGTGAATACTTCACTTACCTCCCTCTTGTTTGGGAATCCTCCGTTTTACTCTCTGAAATTTAATAGATCCTTCACCTGCCCCTTTCTCATAATGGTAAGGACCAAGATGCTATTTCTTGGTCTCTTTAGATAGGCTCAATTAACCATAATACCCCTAAGAGACAATAACACTTCGTTAAATTAACTAAAAACTTATACAAAATTATGTGATAAAATTATTATTTTTATTAGCAACAACAGCAACAATAACAACAACAACACCAACAACAATGATAACAATAATAAAATAAACCAATTCAAAAAAAATAGAAGAATGGAAAAAAAATTTCTAAGATTTCAATAAAAAAAAATTAGTTATAGAATATAAAAAAGGAGTCTGCTAATGTTAGTCTCTGACTTTCTATCATCGTGACAGATTCATCACTACTACTGCTTCTATTATTGTTGTTGTGCTTTTAATGTACAAGTTACTTTTCGCTTAATGTAACAATTATTTTGCCAGACACTTTTAATTATTAAAAAATATATTTAATCGCTGATTTGTCTCACATATTTTACATTCAATTATATACTATGATTAGCTACTATATTTTAAATACTACAATTGAGACACGATTCTGAAAGAGTAATGTTATTTATATTAAGTATGACCAGTAAAGTTTTATTGATAATAAAAAAAAGTTTTTGTCACATAATTTTGTACAAGTTTTTAGTTAATTTAGCAAAGTGTTATTACTCCCTAGGGGCATTATAGTCAATTCAGTCTATCTAAAGAGATAAGGAAAAGACATTTTAGTCCTCAACAATATGGAAGGTGGGTAAGTGAAGCGCTTATTAAACCTCAGGAGTAAAGTTAAGGATTCCCAGATAGAAGGAGGTAAGTAAAGTATTCACTAAACCTTAAAGGTTTTTTTTTTATATAAAATTTCTCTTATTATTGTCACTTCCATCCAAAAAAGGGTAAATTAGAAAAATTTCCTTGTGGTTTTGCCTAACCTTCACTTTGCCCTTTTTTTTTTTAAAAAACCTACACTTTACCCCATGCTTTATTTACAATGTCTAACAGTAACTTCTGAAACCCTAATTGAAACTATCTGATAACTATGTTACAGTAATTTCAAGATTTTTGATATTTTTCATAGCTAACCAACATTTAAAAAACACTAATATGCATTTATAGCGAGGAAAATGCATTTATAGAAAGGAAAAACTGAAAAACTAAAAAGTCTATTGTCTATAAAAAAATATTAGAGAGATCGAAATTATTGAAAAATAACTATCGTACAATTTAAATTACAGTTTCAGAAGTTGTTATCAAACAATGTAAAAGAAATAGATGCAAAGTGTAATTTTTTAAAAATAAAAGGGACAAACTGTAGGTTAGGGCAAATCTTATGGGAGTAATTGTAATTTTCCAAAAAAAGAAGAAAAGAATAACCGGTGACGAGATTGCCAACCAAAACTGAAATTTTCAGGCCATAAAAAAAAATTTGAAATTTCGCTTTCTTTAGGAGGTACTTGCCTAGACCAGGAAACCTCGTTAACAAATGCAACACTCGTGTCTACCTTCCTACAATACTGTCCAGATAGCTAGATTTCCCTTCCGCAAAGACCATAATCCCTTTACACATGAAAGCCAAGCAAATTGATGAATATAAAACGAACAAACTTGAATCAATCAAGGTAATCAAGTTAGCTAAACAACATCAAAAGTGAACCTATAGCAACCAAAACCTACTTAACTTGTAAGGAAAGAAAAACTCCTATTGCATTTTCCCTTCACTCACCACCGGTTCCTCCACCCTCTCTCCAAATGTCGACGAATCATTTTCACCCTCAACAGCTTCTTTCTCTACCCTTTGATCGCAACGGTTCACTTCTGCCTTAGGCTGCTCCTCGGAAGCTGCCTGAGGCTCTTCAGAAGGTATCTCTGTATCCACATTCATGGCCTCACTGTGTGAGCCTATTCCCATCCCCAATGATACTTCCCTATCTATGTCCTCCTTCTCTGCAGTCTTGTCACATTCAGAGTCGATTTCCCCGGAGCTGCTTTCAATCTCTGGAGTTTCCGGGGAGTTCCCACCTTCAGGTTGTTCAAACTTCGTGTTTCCCTCTACCATATCCATGCTTGGTCCTGGAAATCTTTGCTGTAGAGGCACTGCATTACTGATAAGCTCGCCTGTCCTCAATCTTTTCCGGTAGTCTTCCATCTCTATTCTATACCTTTCTTTATCTTTGAGGGCTTTCTCTTGATATACCTGAATGTTGCAAACAAAACTTGTTAATAAACAGAAGCCGATGAAATGACTTACAAATGATAATGATAGGGTACTATAATGGAAGTTACCACTCTGTCTGGATCATTAAGATTGTTCCATAGTTCACCAATCATTCTACTAATTTCCCGGTCCTTCCCTGGGTGAAGTGGCTTCAATCTCGCATGCTGCTCCGCGAAGAAGAAGTTATAACCACTTCGGTTAGGTTTAGGATGAGCAGGATCCCTCCTTTTTATTTCAGACTTTTTTCTGCGCCTGCGGCGTTGAACTATAGGACGGACATTCTCATTCCTGCTGCAGAAATTATTGTATTGTTGTTGCCCTGTAGCATGTGGAGCTTGATACAGAACCCCTTTCAATGTCTCTGTGCCTATTGTCACAGTAACAAGATAGCCGCTCTCAAATTTGCCATCGATCACCCCGGATACAGGCAAACCAGTTGATGAAGTTGGCCCTGCTGCTAAATAGATCAAATTAATATAGTTAGAACTTTCAGCAGTCAAATTGAACATGAAGCATTATCCAACAAGAATTGAAATGGGAGATTAGAGGAGCAACACAAAATGACAACAAAATGAACATGATCTAGTTTATAACACATAAACAGATACAAACACAAAAAAATCTTGGATGGCAAGGAACAAATGTGAAGAGATATAATAACCTATAAGTATAAGTCAGAAGACAAAGAGGCTTCTGATTCCCTATACACTAATTCTTTTCCTTTTCCCAGCCACCCGGTAGACCTCTATTATTGGTTATGTTAGCAATTAAAATTCCTCATCATTTAAAGCTTCCATAAAGCAATTACTTATCAGCTAGGTAATAAGGAAGTCTTAGAGGCTATCTGAAAAGAATGATACTAGTCAAATAGGCCACTGAATGAAACAAACTTCTTTAAAAGGAAAATTTTGAAGTTCTTTCTCTCAATCTTGTGCCTTGGATAGCAAAGTGAATATAGACTAAAACAATGCTCACTTTACGAGAGAGAGAGAGAGAGAGAGAGAGAGAGAGGAAGAAGAAGAAGAAGAAGAAGAAGAAGAAGAAGAATATAGTGGAGAAGAGGGCACCTTCAGAAAACTCTGCAGCATTTGCAGCTGGTTGCTGACATGCAATTATCTGCGTCCCTGCTTCTGCCTGCCCTGTGCTATAAGCAGCAACAGGTATAGCTGGGCGCTGCAAAGAGTCTGCTGTAGGGGCCCAACTCCTTGCTTTAAAGAAGTAGATTTGTTCATAATGAAGCAGTAGAGAACCATAATACTTCCGCAACACGAAAGATGCATTTGTAGCAGTTGAGGGAAAGTTGAATATAGCGGTCACTTCTTTCCATTTTCGCTCTCTTATAATCTGTTAATTCCGTTAGAAGAAAAATGGTTAGTCTGCCAAGCTTATACAGCCAACTGCAAAGCCAGAAATGCTAATGTGGCTACGAAATCAAACTATTTGCTTCACCTTCGTGGTATAGTCAGGTTAGATAAAATAGTTAACAGTTAGAGCATAGCTAAGTACTACACGCCGAAAAATCAGCAAAACTACATACATGTCTAACCTAGAGATTCTCTTCTGTTCTGTCAGATTGTTGAAACAAGTCACTACCAAATAAGTATCTTAAATAAAGAACTTCCATGTTCATACAAATGAGTTCGTCCTTCTGCATGCTCCAAAACGCACATATCATTAATATTGTGAGAAAAGAGATTCAATTCGATTCTAACAATTCATCTTCAAGCATAAATATGAGAAACACTATCCCATTATCCACCTTTCACATCAAACAGATATTGCTCCCAAATCAACTGAAAGGCATGAAACAATGTGTAACAAATCTGTCAAAATTTTACAGAAGATTAGAGAACTGATACTAAATAGTTAAGGTCTTACCATACCTTCTCAATTCCACCACGAGAGGTTACTTCCACGAAAAGCCGGTGCAAGTCCAACTCCTTTCCTCCTATTATTGGGATCCTATAAGCAAATTCAACTTCTTAATTCCAACGCAGAATCCAAGGGAAAATTAAAAAAACCAAACCGAGGGAGTAAAGGCTAAAGAGATTCCTGAAATGGACAAGTATGAAAGCTCACATAAACTTGGTCCTCATGGCAGCATGAAGCTTCTCAAGAGTGGCCATGAAGAGATTTAGGTCGGCCACAACATCTTCATATTTGGCAAGAGGCTCTGGATATGAATAATAGTTTGATTTCATGGGAGCTAGACTCTCCTTGGCCATAACCAATTCCTTTTCACTGTCACCCCTTTGACCTCTCCTTCACTGAGAAACCATTCCACAGAAAAAAAAAAGGTGCAGCTAAACTAGCAGCAGTACAGGTAAAACCAGTAAATTGGAATATCACAACAACTCAACCAGAAAAAATTTCCAAAAGAGATCACCTTATAAATAATGCATATACAGTTGATGGGTGTAATTTAATTTTTGTCATTCCTATAATTAAAGACGAATCAGTAACTGACACATCATTTAATAAAACTAGTACATTTCCCACATCCCTTATTGCTGTAGTTTTTCTGCTACATAAGCGTTCTTAGATGATTGAAACATGTCCACTAGCCTTCCTCGTCTACTTTGATCAGAATACTTGTCAATCATCCATAGCTACTTATGTAGGAAAAAACTACGACAACGGCATCTTAAACAGAAATTATGTAAATGTAGCATTCTCCTGGAAAAAGGTTAATCAGCTTACATATCAACAAGAACCAGGATTGCTAGAAAAAGATGCCAATCTTAATGTATACATCAATGAAATGAGTTGATGTGTTAACTCCCAGTTAGGAGGGGGAGACAGAATAGCTAGCTTCACAGCCATTGAATTCTTTGAGTACCAAGGATTGTACACAACAGAACAAGCCTATCAAAATCCATTCTCAGACACCCTTTCAAGCTCTGGTAATAAAAACCAGCCTCTTTTTTCTCTCTAACAGATGCAGGGTTTACAGCGCCTATATAGGCTATATGCTTCTAAAGATTTTCTCATATCTTATGGCTACTGAACCGAATAATAAATGCATGGATGAACATGTATGGCTGTGTTGGGGGAAGCCCCCAAAACCTCCTTTTTCTTCTTTTTTTCTGCCCCCTTTTCTGAGGGACTATGAGAAAGACGGAAGATTTGGGAGAATGCTCTTGTGGGGTTTCCTTGGGATAGAGCCATTTGTTGGGAAGCCCTTTGGATTCAGGGGAGAAAAAGAAATAAACCCATAGGAAGTAAACACAGTAAGATAGGAACTTGTAGAAGAAAAATGATGGCCTTGAAGTTCAAAAGCCCCGAAACGACCAAAACTAACCTTTTTCTTCATGAATTTTCAAATGGAGACCGTTTCCTATTGTCCTTCACAATCTCCAATGGAAGTGATTTATTTAAGAATAGTGCAGAACAAGATTACTTTTCAAAGAAATTTCATTACTTTATTCGTTTTAGCCCATTTAGACTGTTCAATTTTTTAATTGATGTTTGGTTTCTTCTTACTATATATAAAATGAAATAAATAGAAACCCAGATGAAGAAATGGTAGATACCAGACAGAGGTTAAGAAAAATAAAAACTTACCAAGGAAAGCGAGAGATTGAGAGAGAATTGTTGAGCTTGCAAAATGAAATGAAATGATATTTTTTTTAACAGAGAAGCTTAAAGACTAACCAAAATAAGGGAATGCCTTTTATTACCATTTTTTCGTGATAAATGACGCTTATAAAGCTTAACCTAGGAATTATCACTATTTTAATTGATTTCCTATTTTTCTTTAAATCTGATGATTATTGTGGGGAAGAAAAACCAACCCTATAAATACTCACACGAAAAGACCAACTAGCCACCTTTGATTTTGTCAGTCATGTACAATGCTCATGGGCAATTTTGGTCTTTCACATTTCTCTAACTAATGGGTGACTATAAGGAATAGGCTAAAAATAGACGAGTAACGGTATGTCCAACAATATATCACCACATTAACTAATGATAAATCATTCTCCCCTTTTTTATATAAAATTTTTACTAGAAAAAACTGAAACAATAGCAACTTTGTTTTCAAATAATGTCTAGAATTATCGTTAGATGTGAAATAAATTATCAATAGCTATGATAGTTTTTTCTAAACCTATAATATTAAAAGTTATCAATGAATAGATTTTTCAACATCCAACACTAAAAACTGACGTTGTTCCAAATGAAGCCATATAAAATGGAGAATTTGGAATAATAAAACTCATTGACTTTATAAGGATCAAAATGAATAGATATTTAAGTGATTAATTTTAGAGCTTAAAGTGATTTATGTGATGAAATGGAAAATAAAAATCACTTTATAATAACTTTAAAGTTGTTTCTAAGTAAAATCTATGAACATGATCTTGTTAATTCTACCAGTAGGTTACATGAATATTTAATTTTTCTGAAAAAAGAAATGTAAACTATGGAGTTGTAAATTAGTGCTACAATTATTGTGATGAGGGTGTAACATAAATGGGAGTCGGTGAAAAGTGCATTGCGAAATATTGAATTACCTGTTGAAGCGGCAAATCTGAAAACCAAAAATCAGAGTGACAGCTATAGGGTGGAGATAAGAGTGCCGTAACAGCAGGCTATTTGGTATTTAATTCCATGCATTTATATAACATCATTTAGAACAAGTCTTCATTCCATTAATCTAATAATCTCCCCTTTTTCCTCTTAGGAATTAAGAGTCTTTTTTAAGAAAGATACTCGACATTAAAAAATTCATGACCATCTTTGTTTATTAGCATCTTCAATTCATGCCTTGAAAAGCCAAGCAGCATTCATTCATGCACATGATATATGAAGAATGTCAGCAAACCGTCATTTGGCAGTTTAAATTTAAATGAATTTTTAAAATAAACATGTTTTAATTTTGTCACATTCACTTCAATAGGCGCTAAACTAACAAATACGATGATTTATATTTAACATTTGCCATATATATATATATGAAGTGAAAGTTATTTTTATAAAAAGTTGCCATCACTATATTAACTATAGGTAAATTGAATAGTTAATACAACAAGAAATAAGATGTCACAAATTTAATAAGAAAATCACTTTGAAAAATTGTTGTATTCATATTTTTTTTTTTTACTTTTATCTACTTATATCTATTACTCTCACCGTTCACATTGTTTGAAACATTTAGTATTTTGAGTTTTCCCAAATCTTTATAATATTTTCATATTCAGTAAATTAATTTATCATATTCTCTTCAAATTATTATTTCAATATCTACTTTTTTCATCTTTATTAATTCACAAGTAAAAAAATAAAGGGTATAATTAAGTGAAAATAATATATATATTTTTTATTGTTTTAATATTCAAGTCAAACTCAAATGTTTTAAAGAACTTAGGCCTGGGGAATATCATTTTAACTGTTTATCTTTTGCTGCCTCATAACGGAGAAAAGCAGACAAAATAACTATTTATGTAATGATGGGTACTTCAAGAACTATTTTGCAACATTTATTAGTTCAAAGACTGATTTACAAAAATGGTATAGTTTAGGGACTAATGGCGCAAGTTGGCCAGAAGTTTTTATGTCCCTCTATAAGAGACAAGAGAATAGAAGGCGGTGACACGTGTTTTGAGCCTCGAAAGTTAGTATTCGCTTTGGTCCTTATATTTGTTTTATTTGTGCCAAGTTGTGTTTTGTGGTTTGGAGGGTAAAATCCAAATTTAGTCCCTTAACTATTTAATTTGTCCTAAACTGGTCCCTTAACTCTAAAAAAGACTATTAAGGTCCTCTAACTTAACCAACGTGTTCAATTTGAGTCCCATCCGTTATGTTGGCGTTATTGTTGACAAAAAATGCATATGTGGCACTTAATATCCCTTGCTTGGCCCCACAATACCACGTGGCATCTTCTTTTTATGATACTGAATGACAAAATTGAGAGAATAATAAATCCTAGACTAGAATTGATAAAAAAATCTAATTTTAGGGACTTAAACTGTTAATTAACCAAACTTCTCAAATCTACTCTCGCCGCCATCTCCCTTCGCCGGCCAAATCTTCTCTCTCTTCATCAATGGAGAGCTCTTGGTCACCATCGAAAACAAGCTGTGTCGTTCATGGCGAAATTGCCTCCATTCACCATCGCGTCCATTCAAGGCAGTTCGCGTCCGTTTAGAGCTCTTATCGCCGTCTCCCTTAGCCTGCCAAATCTTTTCTCTCTTCAACAATGGAGAGCTCTCGGTCATCATCAAAATCAGGCTATGTCATTCACAGCGAAATTGCCTCCGTTCACCATCGCGTCCATTCAAGGCGGTTTGTGTCCGTTCAGAGCTCTCAGTCGAATCGAGAGGAGGGAGAGAGCGACGCCATGGGGGAGGGTGGAGGGAGATTGAGGCAAAGAAGAGGCGAGGAGGGAGGGAGATGGATAATAGAGGAAAGGAGGGTGAGAAGGGAAGGAGAGGAGAAGAGATGAACCAAGAGATTGTGGCGGAGGGAAGGACGGAGTAGATGAGCGGGATGGTGACGGCGGCAAAGGTAGATTTGGGAAGATTTGGTTAATTAACAGTTTAAGTCCCTAAAATTAGGTTATCAATTCTAATCTAGGATTTATTATTCTCTCAATTTTGTCATTCAGTGTCATAAAAGAAGATTCCACGTGGCATCGTGGGGTCAAGCAAGGGGTATTAAGTGCCACATATGCATTTTTTGTCAAAAATAACGTCAACATAATGGATGGGACTCAAATTGAACACGTTTGTTAAGTTAGAGGACCTTAATAGTCACTTTTAGAGTTAAGGGACCAGTTCAAAACAAACTGAATAGTTAAGGGATTAAATTTGAATTTTACCCGTGGTTTGGAAGGTGGTAGCTACATTCGACTTAGAATGAGGACACATGTCCCAGTTTTACCGTCCTAATGTATTTAGGTATTGTTTATTGGGAGTCTTTTAATTTATTTTTGTATCCTAAATGGATACCTAACTTTAAGGTTGATCTATAAAATATCTTACCTTTTATTGTGTGTTCTAATTTGGTACTTTTCATCAAATCTAGCACTAAACTTGACAGAAATTACTGAAGTGACATAAGAAAAACATTAAAACAAATCCTAAAATAACTCTTTTTGTCCTCTAACTTTTCCTATCAACAATCTTAAACCTTAACCTTTTCCATCAACCACCACAGCCTATTCCTCCTCCTCCTCCCTCTTTGTCCTCTCCCTAACCTTCTCTGCCCTCCTCCACCGTGCCCGTAAGCTCCTTCATCCATGAGTCTCAACCCAGATGGATCCAGCTAGTTGAAAGAGTCAGCTCTCCTTCCTTGAACCTTTACAAGAGTGGCTTTCTAGTTCTTTTCACTCGTCAGCGACAACAGTGAGTTTTGATTCAGTGGGTAGGTTCTTTCAATTTGAAACCCATACAGCCAACGCACAAGATAAGTTAAAGAAAAGCATAGCAAACATAATCCTCCAAGAAATTCCCTTTAGTTTCCCTTTTCTTTATAATCCTAATCCTCCGTCACCACTAAGCCCTCAAATCTTCTAAGGTTTCACAGATCAATTTCTCCCCTTTTTGGGCATCTATAATAGCAAGATCAAGGACCCTTCGGCCAATCGATTAAATCCAAGATAAAGACGGATAAGAAGCGTGCAATGCATCTCCCTCATGCAATCAATGATTACATAAAGCAATCGAATGGTAGGCGAACAACGGCTCGATCTTCTCCTGAAGAATGGGCCGGCCGACGACAGCGGCTCTGGTGGAGAACCTAAGAAGCACAATGAAGCGGCCAACATAAGTGAACAGCTCCTCCATATCCTCCTTTGCCTACGTTTTAGCCGTAACGGCTTCCACATTGTTGTCGTGGTAGGGAAAGGGTGACTTTGCCGGATCTGGCACCTCTGAGACTGAACAACTCCCTCGATATCATCATTTTGAAACTCCATCCCCTCCCCCCAAAACCCTGACTTCCCCTTCTCTATGTCGTTATCTACAAGTTAAACACGAATGAGCGTGATCTGTTGATTCTAAATTGAAAGTAACAAAAACTGAAGCTAAAAAAGTCTCTTGTTTTGTTTTTCCTCCAAGAAAAAAAAAAGTTCAGATTTTGGGTTGGGAAACGGAGACCGAGTCAAAGCTTAGGTTTAGAAGTTTAAGGTTTAGGATTGTTGATAGGAAAAATTAAAGGATTAGAAGTGTTATTTGAGAATTTATTTGGATGTTTTCTTATGCCATGTCAGCATTTTCTGTTAGGTTTAATGTTAGAATTAATGGAAAGTACACAATTAGAACATGCAATAAGAGGAAGGGCACTTCAATATGCCAACCTTAAGGTTATGCATCCATTTAGGACAAAAAAATAAACTAGATATCCCATGGTGAACTTTGACCCTAATATATTTACTCACTACTATACTTTTTAGACAAATAAATGATTAATATTTTGAAGTAACTTTGCTAAAAACTAAGAAATGTACTTAAGGATTGTGAATAGATTACTTATTGAAAGAGTCAACACACAAAATGTTTCATTGCCATGGAGCATATTCCTTGTAGACTTAATCAAGAACTAAACTGGACTTAACTTGATATGCAACTCAAATGAAATTCACTCAAAATTCTAGCATCAAATGCAATGTAATTGCGTCAATGATAGGTGACACTTTCATGTTGCAGTTTGCATTCAAACATGCCTAGTTGATTCAAACTTGTCTTGTTTAACTTTAACGGAATACATTTAGGATGAATCCCGACCAAACCCTAGCATTTATAATGTATGGCAATGATTTTAGCCTCAATTAGATGTTCTTCATTGACGATTGTGGAGTGTGAATCATGGGGGTTTTGCTTTTCACACCTAGATGAACAAAACTTGCTCCTCTAGCAACTATTCATGGCATCCAACGTTTTCAATACTGGTAGGTATACCGTACTCTATAAATCACATGCATAATATTCTGCATATTGTTATTGATTTAACAAAATCATATATTAAAATATTATTTTAAGATAAAAACATCAAAGATAAGTTTTTTTTGTTCATTTTTATATGTGTTTTAATTATTTTCATTATAATTTCTATGATATAAATTAAAATGAAAGAAAAGAATTCCATAAAAATTTCCAAATCTCAATAATGTAAAATCATTTACCAATTAAATTTTACTTCAAGTAAAAAAATAAATAACATCATTATTTATGTCAAAATGTCTACAATTTATATTTTCTCACTTTATATATGCATGTATGTGGTATATGATGTAAAATGAAAAAAAATCCTTAATATGTAGTATGCAACATACCATGTGGTATATGACATAAGTTGAAAATAATATATAAAAATGAATCAATACATGAAAGGTGGTATTTCACAAGAAAATGAGACAAACCATGAAAACTTATGTATCACGACCATATACCCATTGTAAACAATATTTCACATGATATACTTCGTACCGTGCTAAATTTAAAACCATGCTGGCATCCATATTAGCATATAAACATGGATCTTTTTAGTCATAACATCTTATTTAACCCAAGAACAAAACATGGCTTAAATCCCATTGTCCCTTAAACTTTGTTGGCTCAAGACTTTTTACCTGTTGAACTTTAACTAAGGTTGGCTCACCCCTCAAAATTTGCAAAATAGGATATGTTAACTCCTTGACTCATGAATACAAGTCACATATACCATTTTGCTACAAAAATTCAATAAGGACAAAAGATGAAATATAAGTGGAAGGCAAAGAGTTAAATAATGATTTTTATAATCTTCAGTTCAACAAAGCAAAAATGAGAAAATAAGAAAATGGCCCTTAATGGGCAAGATGGGCAACTTGGGGAGGCAATCTTTGATCTCATTTGGTTAGTTAGTAGGGCTTTGATGGTGTTGAATGAAGACATCTTTGGCAAGTTAACCAAGCCTTATAGGGAGTTGGATAGATAGCTACACCTAGCTTTGTCTATACCCCTTCACCTAATAACTTCAACATTCTTTGTGGGAAAAAAGGGAAGATTTCAAAATTGGAGGCTTAAGGAGAGATCATGTGATGGCAGGGGTCAAGGGTGGAGTGGCTAAAAGAGGGAGATTGCAATATGGTGTTTTTCTATACTTATGCCTCTACTAGAAAATGAATCAACTTGATTGTAAGGCTATGTGACAACCACGATAAATACATAGAAAAGAGGCCAAAGTTATTGGGGGTGTCAGACAGTTATGCCCTTAAATGTGAGAACAATGTTTGGTGCTCCTTTCATTTCTACAAAAGTGGGGGTGAGTTTGTGTGAAATAAGGCCTATGAAGGCTCCTAGCTTAGACAATTTGCCTGTTTTGTTTTATCAATGATTTTTGGGGTCCAATGCATGCTAATGTTTTCTCTTTATACTTAAAAGTTTTGAATGGTGTAGGATCGGGAAATGAGGTGAATCAGACAACCATTGTTTTTATATTGAAAATGGCAAATGTTGTTAATATGACATAGTTATGCCCTATTAGTTTTTGTAATGTGCTTTATAATTTGGTGACAAAGATAGTGGCAAACAGTCTTTAATGGGTCCCCCATTGGATCATGTTAGAAGAGTAGGGTACATTCTTGCTGGGGCATTTAATATCTAATAATATATTACTGGCATGTGAATTAATGCATGGGTTTTGAAACAAAAGATGTAGGAGACATTGTTTTTATGCCTTAAAGCTTGATATGTACAAAGTCTATAATCAAATTGAATGGTGCTTATTGGAGTAAATGAAAAAGAAGTTGGCTTTTAGGGATAAGCTTATTCGTATCATTTTTAGACTTTGTTTCTGCAATTTCTTTTTGTGCTTCAATAAATGACTTACCATTAGTTTCATTTATTCTTCAGTGTGATTTGCATCAAGGTGATCCTTTGTCACTCTTTTTATTTATTCTCTGTGTATAGGGGTTATTGTATTTATTCAAGAATAGTATAGCCAAGAAAAAATTATTTGGTCTCAAGGCTAGCAAAGTAAACCATGTATGCCCTATCTTTTCTTCCTAGATGATAATCTGGCCTTTTGTAGAGCTTCAAAAGATGAGTCTTTGTGCCTTAAAAGGCTTTCAAATTGTTAAGAGGCAGCATTCGACTAGGTTGTAAACTTTGATAAGTCAAGAATTTTCTTCAGTAAAAACACAAGGGCTCCCAAAAGAAGAGAATTTTCATAATATTTTTTGTGTATCAAAGGCAAAATATATTGAGAAATACTTAGGCTTGCTGATAGTGGTGGGGAGGAAGCAAATGGATGTGCTTGTTTACCTTAAGGACCACATCTCAAACCTTGTCCATGGGTTGGAAAATCAAAAGTTTCCAAAGGCTAGTAAAAAGACCCTCATTAAAGTAATAGCATAGTTCAGACCTATACATTTTATGAGTGTGTTGAAAATCCTTACAAAAGTATGTAAGGAAATTTAGCAGGATCTAAAAAAGTTTTGGTAGTGGCATAGTAAGGCCCATGGGGATATTTGTTAGGCCAGTTGGGATAAGCTCCCCTTATCAAAAAAGAAAAGTGGCATAGGGTTTCATAGCTTAGCAAACTTTAATCTGGCCATGTTAGCTAAGTAAGGACAAAGGCTTTTTATGGACCTTACTTCTCTATTTGCTCGTGTTCTTAAAGTCGAGTATTACCAATGTGGTCATTCTCAGAGGCTAGGAAGGGAAAAAATACATTGTACATATGGCAAAGCATTTTTGCTGGCTACAGGGCCGTAAAGAAAGGGGTGAGATGGAGGATAAGGAATGATGCCACTACCAATGTGCGTGGAGCATGGATCACTAAGCCTAACAATTTTGGACCAAGGTTTGTCCTTTCGTGGGCGCCAAAGATAGCAACGTAAACTTCTTTTTAGATCATGATAAAGAAGGATGGGATTGCTCACTACTTGCACAAGCCTTTGACCCAAGCAAATTGGAGAAGGCCCTAAAAATCCTAATGGTTCAGGAGCAGGTCCAGAGATACTAGCCTAGCATTTTTACAACAATGGTGTATACTCAGTAAAAAGTGTATATAAAGGTCTTGATGGCCGCAAAATCAACAAAGTTCACCAACATCAAACTCATTATTAGCTTGGCTGCTAGGTCAAAATTTACTCCATAGTCAAGAACCTATGTATCAAAAAAGTCACGGACAATGTTTGATGCCCATTACATTTGGGAGAGGCAGAGTCGGGATTCTATATGGTGCAAGACTAATTAATGGCAATGGGAATTTAGAGTGATCTACATTTAGCCTATGTTGGGCTTCCCCTTAGTTCCTTGACGTTAAAGTGGTTTTCTTACCTCAATAGAATGAAATTGACACCACTATTGAATCAGATTTTCATAATTATCAGGGTGTTGTGGATTATGTTAGGTTTCGGGAGCCAAACAGCGCAGCGAAATTTAACCGAAACCCTCCAGGATCCAAGTGAAATGGGGTAAACCCGGTATTCGAAAATTTCATACCTAATTTTCGGTTGAGATCTCTCACTCAACTGTAGAGTCGAATCACAAAACCTAAACAGTTGACGTGTTCAGACTCTCTATGGTATCCACACGAGCCTCTCGGGATCACCACGCTTCCACCACGTCCCGGCAGATGCATTTCTCTTACGCTCGTAGTGCTAGCTTGCGTCCTCCAAGGAATTGCAAGAGAAGAGTGCGGCTGTCCTTTTGGGAGGCTAGGGCAAGGAGACCTACGAATTTCTCACTTAAAAGTTGTATTTATAGTGAGACTCAACTTCCAGGCCTAATGGGTTTCAAAGCCCTAATCTAATTAGGATTTAATTTCGGGCTTAATAATGGCTCAACTCTTTGACCCATTATTAATACGTAATTAAAGTGAAACCATAACCCAAATAATTAGCCCATGCACTCTAATGATCCAAATAGCTCTATGTGTGCGACCCAATAGGCTCTTACCACGTTGGCAATGATCATAAATCACATTTATGATCATAAGCAATGAGCGGTGTCTAGCAACACATCATTGCTACCCAAGTGACAAGATTGTCGATGATTCGACTAAACCTTTATGATCATCACCGATATATGCCATTGTCCCTTTGTCCAAGATATCAAGACTAAGCACGAGACATGGAATGTGTCACTCTCGTATAGCCCAATCTTTGGTTTCTTGATTACCGAGTAGACCAACTTAAACTGATGACATTGATATCGTATATCAACTCATCCGAGCATGGCCATGCATTTTCTAAGTCTCACTCTATCAAGGGGCCCGAAGATATCACTCTCGTTACATAGGAGGGACAAATCCCATCTTGATCATACAAATCCCTCCGCATGATATGTGACATACCCAATGACCTCCTTCAAGTTCACTCAGTTACGAGCAACAAAGGAAAGTATCAAAGTATGTGACTCACATGTAGGGAACCTTGATGATCTTAGGTCGAAGGACTACATATACCATGATCACTATGAGAATCACTTATGACACTCATATAACGATCCATGTAGTGTTCTCATGGTGGGTCGGTCCAGTACACAAGTTCTCCAACTTGTACCCATATGTAGACTACATATCTCATATTAGTCTCCACATATGCTAGTCGTTATGTATTATTGCAACCCGCTCCACAATAATACTAGACCAGGGACGTTTAAGAATATCATTATTCTAGGGTTACAATTATGTTTGTTAAGTTACGCAGAAACAAAACAACAAACATAATTGCTGGATTAATGCCTTAATAAAATATCATGACTCAATGTGCAAAAAATACAATCATCTCATGATTGGCTTTTTGGGCACAACACTAACAATCTCCCACTTGCACTAAAAGCCAATCATCCATGTATCTAATACCGATGGACCTAGAATGGCTATCATGCTTTTGCTGCGTAAGGGGCTTTGTCAGTGGATCAGCAATGTTGCTATCTGTCGAAGTCCTGCATATCCTTACATCACCCCTCTCGATGATCTCCCTGATGAGATGATAGCGTCGGAGTATGTGTTTGGATCGCTGGTGAGATCGAGGTTCCTTAGCCTGTGCGATTGCTCCATTGTTGTCACAATAGAGCTCTATCGGGTCGGCAATGCTTGGAACCACTCCAAGTTCAGTGATGAACTTCTTGATCCAAACTGCCTCCTTCGCAGCATCAGAGGCGGCAATGTACTCAGATTCTGTTGTAGAGTCAGCTACTGTCTCTTGCTTTGAACTCTTCCAGCTCACAGCACCACCACCAATACAAAACACATAACCAGATTGCGATCTAAAATCATCCTTATCGGATTGGAAGCTTGCATCGGTGTAACCCCTTACAACGAGCTCATCTTCACCTCCAAAGACCAAGAATGCATCCTTAGTCCTTCGTAAGTACTTAAGGATGTTCTTAACAGCTGTCCAATGACTCTCACCGGGGTTCGATTGGTACCTACTCGTCATGCTCAAAGCATATGAGACATCGGGACGAGTACATATCATGGCATACATGATAGATCCAATTGCTGAGGCATATGGAATCTTACTCATGCGCTCTCTCTCCTCGGGTGTACTCGGACACTGAGATCTAGAAAGAGTTATACCATGTGACATGGGCAAGAATCCTTTCTTGGAATCTTGCATGCTAAACCTCTTTAGCACCTTGTCAATATATGTACTTTGACTTAGGCCAAGAAGCTTTCTAGATCTATCTCTATAGATCCTGATGCCTAACACATAGGCTGCTTCACCCAAGTCCTTCATAGAGAAACATTTCCCTAGCCAAGTCTTCACAGACTGTAGCTCAGGAATGTCATTCCCGATGAGTAGTATGTCATCTACATACAACACCAAGAAGACAATAGCGCTCCCACTAACCTTCTTGTAGACACAAGGTTCATCTTCATTTTTGATAAAACCAAACTCTTTGATTGCTTCATCAAAATGAAGATTCCAACTTCGAGAAGCTTGCTTCAGTCCATAAATGGACCTTTGCAACTTGCACACTTTATTGGCATTCTCAGGAGTGACAAAACCCTCAGGTTGTGTCATGTACACATCCTCAAGTAGCTTTCCATTTAGGAATGCAGTTTTGACATCCATTTGCCATATCTCATAATCATAGTGTGCAGCAATAGCAAACAAAATTCGGATGGATTTAAGCATAGCAACTGGTGAAAAAGTTTCATCATAGTCAATACCATGAATTTGCTTGAAACCTTTTGCAACCAATCGTCCCTTAAAGGTAATCACATTACCATCCATGTCAGTTTTCTTCTTGAAAACCCATTTGCACCCTATGGGTTTTACCCCTTCAGGTGGGTCAACCAAAGTCCATACTTGGTTTTCATACATGGATTCCATCTCGGATTTCATGGCCACTAGCCACTTCTCAGAGTCAGGCCCTGACATAGCTTGTTGGTAGGTTGTGGGCTCATCCTGATCCATGAGCATCACATCACCGGTGTGAGTCACGAGAAATCCATATCTCTCGGGCTCACGCCGAATCCTACCAGACCTACGTGGGCTCTGTGCTACAGGAATAGACTCTTGAACAACATCTTGCGGTGTCTGTTCAGGTTCCATTTCAGGTTCGATGTCTCCTTGTTGTTCTTGAATTTCTTCAAGTTCTACTTTCCTCCCACTAGTTTCTTTAGAGATAAACTCTTTCTCCAAAAAGACACCAGTTCGAGCAACAAACACTTTTTGCTCAGAAGGATTGTAGAAATAGTAACCCTTTGTTTCTTTGGGATACCCAACAAAAAGGCATTTTTGAGATTTGGGCCCTAGTTTGTCAGAGGATTGACGTTTCACATAAGTGTCACAGCCCCAAATCTTCATAAAAGACAAATTGGGACGCCTCCCACTCCATATCTCATATGGTGTCTTTTGAACCGATTTAGATGGAACTCGGTTTAGTGTAAAAGCGGCTGTCTCTAGAGCATGTCCCCAAAAGGAGTTTGGAAGGTCAGCTTGACTCATCATAGAGCGAACCATGTCTAACAGAGTTCGATTTCTCCTTTCAGATACACCATTCCATTGAGGTGTACCTGGTGGAGTGAGTTGTGATACTATACCACACTCCTTCAGATAGTCAAGGAATTCTCGATCCAAGTACTCTCCACCTCGATCTGATTGAAGCACTTTGATACTCTTCTCGAGTTGATTCTCTACTTCATTCTTGAATTCTTTGAACTTTTCAAAGGATTCTGACTTGTGTCTCATGAGATACACATAGCCATATCTGCTAAAGTCATCAGTGAAAGTAATGAAGTATTGGAAACCTCCTCTAGCTTGTGTAGACATAGGGCCACATACATCACTATGTATGAGTCCTAGTAAGTCATTAGCCCTTTCACTTTGCCCTATGAATGGGGCTTTGGTCATCTTGCCCAACAAACATGACTCACATGTCTCATATGATTCAAAATCAAATGAGTCCAAGAGTCCATCCTTATGGAGCTTGGATATGCGGGTCTCATTTATATGGCCCAAGCGACAGTGCCAGAGATAGGTCGGGTTTGAATCATTTAATCTGACCTTCTTGGTATTCACATTATAGATTGGATCTTCGAGGTCTAGAACATACAACCCATTGCTAAGTTGAGCACTACCATAAAAGATTTCATTCAAATAAATAGAACAACATTTGTCCTTTATTATAAATGAAAAACCTTTCTTGTCCAAACAAGAAACAGAAATCAAATTTCTACTAATAGTAGGCACAAAGTAGCAGTTGTCTAATTCTAAAACTAATCCACTAGGTAAAGTGAGAACATAAGTCCCTACTGCTAAGGCAGCAACCCTTGCTCCATTTCCAACACGTAGGTCCACTTCACCTCGGGCCAATCTTCTACTTCTACTTCTACTTAGATCCTGCACATTTGCACAAATGTGAGATCCATATCCAGTATCCAATACCCAAGATGATTAAGTAGAAAAGTTAGCCTCTATAACAAAAATACCTGAAGTGGAAGTCTTACTTCCCTTTTCCTTAGCAAGTTCTTCAAGATAGAGCTTGCAGTTGCGCTTCCAGTGTCCAGGTTGCTTACAATGGAAGCACTCCCCTTCCTTTGCCACACCACCCTTTGGTTTCAGTGCAGCTGAAGAAGAATTAGCATTGGACTTTCCATTAGCTTTATCCTTCTTCTTGTTGGCTTTTCCCTTTCCCTTGCCCTTTTGAACCATCAAAATGGGCTTAGCCTTCTTAAGGTTTTGCTCAGCAGTTCTCAACATGTTGAGCAATTCAGGGAGGGACTTGTCAAGGTCATTCATGTTATAGTTCATGACGAACTGACTGTAGCTTTCAGGCAACGATTGCAAGACTACATCAATAGCCAACTCTTTCTGAAGAGCAAATCCCAAATTCTCAAGATTCTCAATGTACCCAATCATCTTGAGCACATGAGGACCCACGGGACTTCCCTCAGACATCTTGCACTGAAACAATGCCTTAGAGGTCTCAAACCTCTCATGCCTAGCTTGCTCTTGGAAAAGCATTTTGAGATGTTCGATCATATCGAACGCCCCCATGTTCTCATGTTGCTTCTGAAGCTCAGATTCCATGGTAATAAGCATGAGGCATGCAACATCCAAAGCATCATCAGAATGCCTCTTGTGAGCATCCCTTTCAGCTCTTGGAGCAGTGGCAGCAGGCTCATTCGGAATGGGCTGCTCTAGGACATAAGCCTTTCTCTCTTGCTTGAGGACTATCCTCAAGTTTCGGTACCATTTGAGAAAGTTGGTCCCATTCAGTTTTTCCTTCTCAAGGATCGATCGCAACGAAAGTGTCGATGTGTTTTGTGCCATGGTTATCTACAACAGTAAATATGCAGTGTAAGAGTCATGTATTTTAATTCATTTAATAAGGACTTTTATTAAACGATACTCCCACTATTTTCCTCAAAATAATAACCCTCGATATTATTTCGGAACACCTCGGCGCTAAGGTATTCTAGTGGGCCAAGATCCATATTTGACCACAACCTGAGTCAGCTTTGGCTTTTCTCTCAAGTTACAGCTATTTAGGTAGGCAACTCCTTGCCAATTGCATCTTATGCAACTCTTGGATAGTTGGGTGAACAACACTTGTCCAAGCTCATCTCATGAGCTTAAGCCCAACTCTATGCCTCTAAGTCCCTAATCCTATTAGGATGACTTAGTTAAGTCGGACCCAAAGTTAGCAATTTGGATATCACTATTATCCCATCGCGCCTTACCAAGATGAACATAGGTGCTTTGCTTTGGCAAACCCACCTAATGTTGATCAAAGTCTTGACGAGTGCCAACATTTGGAAGGCATCACATTTAATGACTTAATATTTGTTTGAGGGATTTTTCTTTTGATCTCACCAATTTGTTATCTCCGGTTGTTTTATACATGCATCACATACAAATATAAAACATGCATCTCATGCTTACAAGAAAGTAAATGTGACATGGTTATAGCCCAAACTATGCGATATTCTCAAGCCAATGAGAATATCATAAAAGCCTAAGAAAAGAAAAGAGTCTTCACAAGCTCCTTCTCTTCCTTTCTTGGTTGCCCTTTTGTTGTCACCTCCTTGGACATACCACCTTGGATGATCCTTGGACATACCACCTTGGATGATCCCATAATGTACCATTACATCAATAATAGAAACCTCGAGTTACATTCGAGGGGAGTAAGGTGAGAAGAGAATGTACAATGAGAGTGATAAGAAAAGGCACGACTCGCAGGCCGTATTTACAAGTACAACCAATCAAGGGCTATAACCATGCACCATGCTTCAAACACCAATCAGCATATCATGTCAAATCTCATTCAACAAAGATGCATGCCAATTTTTGCAAGTTGATTAACCAGTTTTTATTTATGTGGCGCTTCGCATACGGCGGTCCCGCTGGCCGGTCAGCGGGCGGTGGTTCCGCTGACCGGTCAGCGGACGGGGTCAAGGGGAGCCGCCCTTGCGGGGGGTTGCGAGGGGGCAGCACCCCCCCGGCGCAAAAAATTGTCTTACAATTGCTTCAGCCCAAGAGCCACCAAATCTTCTATTTTGAGCAAGTAGGCACCCGAGACTCCTCTATTCGAGCCACCAAAAATACCTTACTTTCAGTGCCTGAACAGGCTGAATCCGAACCAAGCTAGGGTTTCTGCAACTATTGCAAGAATCCTAATCCATATAGGTATCTCATACCATTCAATTTGAGATTAATCTCATTAACCAATTTGTGTCGTTTCTTCATATATCTCATATGTTCATTACGAATTCCAGTTTCATGCATCTTGAATCAATCTAATTAATCATGGCCGAAAAGCAACCGAACACATAGCATCATGCGATTCAACACTCAATCCCGATTTAGGGTTTCACCAGTAGCTCTGATACCACTGATGGGTTTCGGGAGCCAAACAGTGCAGTGGAATTTAACCGAAACCCTCCAGGATCCAAGTGAAACGGGGTAAACCGGGTGTTCAAAAATTTTCATACCTAATTTTCGGTTGAGATCTCTCACTCAACTGTAGAGTTGAATCACAAAACCTGAACAGTTGACGTGTTCAGGCTCTCTATGGTATCCACACGAGCCTCTCGGGATCACCACGCTTCCACCACGTCCCGGCAGATGCGTTTCTCTTGCGCTCGCAGTGCTAGCTTGCGTCCTCCAAGGAATTGCAAGAGAAGAGTGTGGCTGTCCTTTTTGGGAGGCTAGGGCAAGGAGACCTGCGAATTTCTCACTTAAAAGTTGTATTTATAGTGAAACTCAACTTCCAGGCCTAATGGGTTTCAAAGCCCTAATCCAATTAGGATTTAATTTCGGGCTTAATAATGGCTCAACTCTTGGGCCCATTATTAATACGAAATTAAAGTGAAACCATAACCCAAATAATTAGCCCATGCACTCTAATGATCCAAATAGCTCTATGTGTGTGACCCAATAGGCTCTTACCACGTTGGCAATGATCATAAATCACATTTATGATCATAAGCAATGAGCGGTGTCTAGCAACACATCATTGCTACCCAAGTGACAAGATTGTCGATGATTCGACTAAACCTTTATGATCATCACCGATATATGCCATTGTCCCTTTGTCCAAGATATCAAGACTAAGCACGAGACATGGAATGTGTCACTCTCGTATAGCCCAATCTTTGGTTTCTTGATTACCGAGTAGACCAACTTAAACTGATGACATTGATATCATATATCAACTCATCCGAGCATGGCCATGCATTTTCTAAGTCTCACTCTATCAAGGGGCCCGAAGATATCACTCCCGTTACATAGGAGGGACAAATCCCATCTTGATCATACAAATCCCTCCGCATGATATGTGACATACCCAATGACCTCCTTCAAGTTCACTCAGTTACGAGCAACAAAGGAAAGTATCAAAGTATGTGACTCACATGTAGGGAACCTTGATGATCTTAGGTCGAAGGACTACATATACCATGATCACTATGAGAATCACTTATGACACTCATATAACGATCCATGTATGTTCTCATGGTGGGTCGGTCCAGTACACAAGTTCTCCAACTTGTACCCATATGTAGACTACATATCTCATATTAGTCTCCACATATGCTAGTCGTTATGTATTATTGCAACCCGCTCCAAAATAATACTAGACCAGGGACGTTTAAGAATATCATTATTCTAGGGTTACAATTATGTTTGTTAAGTTACGCAGAAACAAAACAACAAACATAATTGCTGGATTAATGCCTTAATAAAATATCATGACTCAATGTGCAAAATTACAACCATCTCATGATTGGCTTTTGGGTATAACACTAACAGATTAATCTAGTTGTACATAGGAAGCAGTGAGCTCTTCAAAAAATTTCGCTTGGTTAGTATCGGTTCAATTAAGTACTCTATTTTATTATAAGATAATATTTTTGTTCAAGGAGGACAAAGGGATGAAAGAAGCTGAGTGAAGGATGGCTTAAAGTTAACTCGAATGCTATTGTTAGAATGAATGGTGAGTTAGGCTTGGTAGTAGCTATTTAGGACTCTCAAGGTGTGCTTTAGGCAATGCTAACAATCCATAAGAAGGGTTCTTCTGATGTTTTCTTTGTAGAAAGGCTTGACATTTAAGAAGCTTTGCAACTTTGCAAGGATCTAGGTATCAAATATAGGCCTAAATGTGCCTGTGGTCCCTTATGTTTGTTGAGTCGCACGAGTTAGTCTTTAACGATTGACTTATCACGACTTAGTCCTCTAAGTTAGATAAATATGCGACCTAGTCCTAAAAGTTTGAAAGTGTGCGCGACTTAGTCCCTTAAACGATACAGGCTATCAAGTGAACATGACACCATTAGGGCTACTTTCACTCGCCACCATTTGCTGACAGTCAACCTTTGCTTCATCGAATCAGACATCGACCTTTTTTCCTCCCTTGCCTCTAGTTGTCGGGAGTTCATCTTGCCTTCCTCTTTCCATCATCATGACACTGCAGTAGCTCATCTTCAAAGTGATGCCCTACCTCCAGTAACATCCATAGGATGCTTTCGGCTTGGGGTGGCAAGGCTAGCAAGTAACTAGCGCCATCATCATGACATGCAGCTGCTGTCTCTGGCTGGTGGCTCTTCCAAGAATCACAACCGTCATGATCTCACTCGTGACGTTCCCTGATGCACATTCTCCATCAATCGGTGATTGAAAACAGAGGGGTTTCACTCTCCAAGAATTGGTGAACACCAAGGAACCATTCTTCTTTATCAATTTCATAAACATAAGACTTAATTTCAAAAATTCAAGTTAGGATTTATAAGCAACTTTCAAAAACCAGATTTGATTCGAATCATAATTAAAATAAACCATGCAAAATTGGGATCTAAAACCATGGAGCTATTGTTGTGCGGCCTGAATACTGCATAACCGGGTCATGTCCTAGTGATTTTCGAGAACGGTGGCACCCGAAGAACTTCGGGAGCATTCGACCTTAAAGGAAAATATTAAAGTTCCATGGTTTCTGGTAACCTACATTCTAACACTATTCCTTTTGCCTTGTTCGAGTGGACTAAGTAACACCATCCATCATGCCATCTAATTAGGGACTAAGTCACAACATTTATCAAACTTAGAGAACTAAGTCACAATGAGTCACACTTTAAGAACTAACTCGTGCGAGCCACCAAACTTAAAAGACCATAAGCACATTTAGGCCTAAAAAATATTATTGTTGACCTGAAGGCTAGTTTGGTGATCGAAGTGTTATGGGGCTCCTCGCTAGTAAAATTGGAGGCCATGAGTTGTTTTTACGATGCTAAATCTTTCTTGCTCAAAATGGAGAAGTTGAGTGTTGTGCATTGTCATCATGAAGCTACTATATTTGCCTATTTGCTCGCAAAAAAAGGGGCTTGGAGTTTCAGATTTCCAGGTTTGGCAAGATAGTTTTATACCTGATATCATTTTCATTGCTCATAGAAAAGCTAATCATATAACCAGTTGATCGCTCTATATAAGACTTTTTTATAAAAGAAAAAAAAAAGAAAAAGGAAAATTTCCTTAGTTTTTTATAAACTCTAACCCCATCATGCCCCCAAGCCACCATCACAACTACCTTTACTTGACTACATCGTCATCAAGCTTGACGCCGAAAGCAACCTTTCTTTGCAGCTTCTTGGGCCCACATCACTTCACCAATTAAGAAGAGACCATTGTGTTACCAGACATGCTTGTTCGCTTCCTGAATCATAGCTGATTACAGAGAAACAAGCTACTGTGCATCTCCCTCAACCTCATCGATAATCCTGTTACTATGTTCATTCTTTTTCCCTAATAATCTTACATACAACTCAGGTACAGGAACTCCTTATTTACCCCACATTTGCTCTCATATATATCATTATGGTCTGACCTACTTAAACCTAGTCAACCATCTCTTCATTGATTTTGAATAGCGAAGATGTAGCTAGAGCACAAGACAGCTAGCTAAAGTGGGATAAAGATGAAGCATAAAGCGACCGTCTGAGTTGGGTACAGGCCGAGATGAGATGCTGAAGGCTGCAAACAGCAAGACAAATGAATGACAACAACCACATTTAGAAGACATAGTGTGTTTACCAGATTAGATAGGTTAGTGGCTATGGACGAACATAAAGAATCAAGGACCCAAGTTGTTTGTTTCCCATCATTTAATGCATTGAATTAATTAAGTCATTCTACTTTTTCTTCTATTTTACTTTAGTCATCTAACAACTAAAATTTCCATTTTTGTAACCAAAATTAATGACATGATTTGAGGTAAGTTATTGTAAATGGTTGAAGGGGTTAAGTGTCCTGAGTTACAAAGAATTGAGTAATTATTCAGATAGAGTTATAGTTTTTTTTTACCAACATTATGTTTTATTGATTAATGAAAAAGAATGTACAAACATTTTAAAGATACAAACTTCATTTCGGCATGGCGCTATAAAGTCCTAGTCAATCCATAAGAACGATGGAGTAGATTTCATCAGGCCTTGTTTTGCTAGAGAGTTTGCATCTATATTAGCTTCTCTTAGCACAAAGCTGACATTGTACCCAGGTAAATTTTGTAGCAGGTTCTCAATCTTCTACAATAAGTCAGTGTGTTGCCATGGTTTACATCCTCTACCACTAACCTAATCTATTGCTAGGAAGAAATCATTCTCCACAGATAGATTTTGGTGGGCATAACTGCTATTAGACTGTACAATTCTTAAAGCTTCTAGTATTGCTAATAGTTCTGCTTCTTCAACCCCTGAAGCTTTGATACTTTTAGAGAACACACATAATACCTTACAATTTGAATATTTTAAAATGCCTCCCACAACCAATTTATTCCCATCTTTGGATATTAAAGGATCCACATTAAACTTAAAACCTCTAACATTTGGAGCTTCCCAACCAATCTCCTTCTTGGTAATTCATTTTTTCTTTGAAATCTTCACACTTGCTAGTCTGACTAGAATTTTTAGATTTGAAAACTTTGATTTTGCCTATTTCCCAGATATTCAATCTCCAACTTGAAGCTTTATCACATCACATGCTACTGTAATATCTAGTGTTTTCCCCCCAAAACTTACATCGTTTCTTCATTGCCAAATTGTCCAGGTTGTTGCACAAAAAAATAATAGCCACACTTCCATAGAGCATGCATGATTAGCATTCTTCTTCTTTATTTACAACAAAATTAATGCTAGTACTAGCCATAGTAGCTCTCATTCTCTTAGAATTGATGTCCACAATCTCCAAGCAAATTTGCAATGTAAGAATAAGTGGTTTGCCATTTCTAAACTTTATTTGCACAATAGATAGATCGCATTTAGTTCCTCTAGAATATGACGATTAGCCAACATACTTCTTGTGAGCACATTTTCTTGCGATAATTGTCATATGAAGATTGTTATCTTTAAAGGTGCCTAGAAACTAGAGGTAGGAAGTAGGTCAACCCGACCTTGGACCAGCTCGGGACCGGCCTGGTTTGGGCATGGGTTTTTTAGGCCCGAGCAAAGCTCAGGTTTATGCAAGTTGGGCCTAGGCCAGGGATGGGCTAGGTCCTTGTTGAATCCAAGTTGTGCTAGGTTTTTTTTAGAAAGAAAACATTTGTTATGACATAATTATGTATCATTTTTTTCATTTAAGGAAAAACACCATCATTGGTACAATTTTTATTAGGTAAAGAAGCCCAACGACACTTACAATTAATTGGAATGTGCATTAGACGATAAAATGGCTAAACATTCCAAAAAAAACCAAAATTTAAAATCTATGATCTATGCTTAACAGTATAATAAAATTGAATATAATATAAAAGAAACAAGTATAAAGAAAAAATTCAAGCTTCATCATCAGATAATATTTTGTCATCAGAGCTCTTTTGATCTTACTTTTGGACTACAACGAGACCCAAATCTCAGTTGCATACGCAGACTTCCACTACCTCTAGCGTCAATCTCGATCGTTTTTCCGATATTACCAGGTTTTCTGCACTGAACACTACCTCAGAGGCCATAGTGGAGACAGGAACTGCGAGGATCTCCTGAGTAATGATCGACAATATTCGAATCCTTGATCTATTTTTTTCTACCACTCCAACATGTCGACATCGATTTGCTTGAACTACGTGTTAAGGTAGTTATCCACCTTAGCTAAACCGGAAGTTATCGGTCAGGCCATTTAAGCATTTGGAAGGCCAGGTTAAATCTTGATGAGATTGATCTCCGAGAAGGCTCGGTTTGAGGGGTATCAGATCTTACCTTATTTGAATGCTTCATAGAATATAACTTGTACCATAATTGCAAGTTGTCAGATGAAGTAGCAGACATAGCTAAAACATTTTTATGAGCCATTTGTAAATATGTATGAAAAATGCCCTTAAGCAATGTTGTTGTGCCATCCAGTTTCATATATGGATCAAGCAAAGATGCAACTAAAAAAATTGGGGGAATGTTTTTGAAATACTAAAGCCATTTAGCTTGCATGGCTTCCACTAACTCTGACAAAAACTCATCATCTTTTAACTGATGTAAAATATAAGTTATGTTTACTAAATGAAGCAAAACTTGATGCACTATTAAATAGTAAATATTGGAGAAAATTTTGGTGGCTTTGTAAAAAACTCTAGTAATTAACCGGTTTTATAACATTTATCCCACATTTCATTTGTAAAGAATTCAGAATTTAACTTCATGTTCATGAAATGAGTCAATAAATTTGCATACGGATATGCATTATGCAACATCAAATATGTGAAGTTCCAGCGGGTTGGACAATCCAATTTAAAACATTTCCAAGACAATGGTTTTTTTATTTTCAAAACAAAACCTTTTGAATTCTTGAAAAACATTGGGTCTTAATTTCAAATACAATAATGAATTCCAAATAGTGACAATTTCATTGCGTAAAACTTCTAAACCTTGACGTGTACAAAGTTTCAAATGCATCTACTATAAAATAAGGCACTGTCAAGAAGTAGTTTTAATTGTTGACTTAAAAGCGAACAACAACATCATTGGTTGATGCGTTATCAAATGAAATGCAAAGCACTTCATCAACACAATAATATTCACGTAAAGTTTTTGAGATGTAATTGTATATGTGATAACCAGTATGATTAGTTTCATGACCCTAAATGACAATATATGTTTTTGCATGACCTAATCAGAATCAATCCAATGAGCAATTATGCAAAAATATTATTACCTTATAGGTGATGTTCACATGTCAGAAGTAAAAGCAACACAATGATTTAAAACAGAGAAACATACTTGCAAATCAAATTTACCAGCTTTAAATAATTTGAAGTTCTCTTTCCTAGCATTCTTTCTAAATACTTTTCTAAATTAAGGATTTAATTATGATTGTATCTAAAATTCTAGATGCAGATCTTTAGCAGTTGAAAAAGGTTATTCTCTTAGTATCATCCAATTTGTAATGCATCCCCCCAAGATTGTTGGTTAAATCGGAAAATACCTGACCTGCCAGTGGTGCTTCTGAGTTATGTTTGCCTTCTAAAACTTGTGGCAACACCAGGAAGGAGATTGGTATATTGATTTTCTACATGACGTCTCAGCATTACAGTGCCAAAATTCTACTTGTAGGCCAACCTTTTTCCACAATGTTTACACTTCCCATACCTTAAGTCCCCATCCCAAACGATCTCAAAATGCTCTAAAATCCAAGGCATTAGTCTCGAGGATTTACCTTGTCCTTGTGTATCCTCAACCTCAAGTTCACGGCTTGTTAGCATCAATTGAGTTGGCAAGCCCTCAGCTGGTGTCGCCTCCACCTTTTCAACATTATCATCAGATAACTAATCATCAAGACCCAAATCATAATTTGTCATGTCGATTTGATTGTTGTTGTGAAACTTCTCAGTTTGGACGCCTTTATCAGCTGGACAGGATCAACAGCAGAATAAACCTCAAAGGCCATTGGTGCAAGATGAGGAGGTCTCCACATACTTGCACTTTCCTTTTAAAGTCATGTATAAGAAAGTAGTGATTGGGAGGAGATTAAAAGGAGCTATTAAAAGGAGATTAGCTAAAAAACTAATGAAAGTAGCAAAGAATGCTTGAGAGTTTAGAGAATATAGTAGAGGAAGAAAAGATATTGAGTTTTGGTGTGAGGATGGAGTGCAAATGACCTACCTCTTTATAGGGGAGAGCCAAAATTTTTTGGGTTAAAAAGTCCTTAAATTATAGTTGTTAGGGGGCTAAAAAATGGTAAAAAAAAAAGTCGTTGGGGGGAGGGGGACTATTGTTGTAATTTAACCATTTTTTTTCCAAAAAAGGCATTGGATAAGATGAAGGATGACCGTTGGGCCCAAACCAGGCCTAGCTTTGTATGTGGTTTTGGTCGGGCTGGGTTAAAATCAGAATTCCTCTTCCTTAAGGCCCATAAATGGCCCACATTTACACGGGTTTATCTGGACCATGCCAAACCGGGCTTTTGACTGAGCCGTGCTGGGTTTGACAGATGCTGCTCCTGGTCTGGGCCAGGTCACATTGGCCTAAGTCCTACCTCTACCAGAAACTCCACACCATCGCTACCAATTTTTCCTCCGGCTCTGATGTTGTGTTTGACTACTTCACAAAAGATTTCACAAAAAATTTGCCTAAACTTTCGAATGTCCATATAAGTTTATCCTTAGAATCAACGCACAGTATTTCCTATTTATTGTTCTTATAAATTCTGCCCATACAGTCTTCTCCCAATCAAGCAGTAGTCTTCTTAGCTTCACTTCCCATTTCCATAACTTATCAATCCATTTTCTAAACTCACAGATCTTCCTATCCTTGTTTACAGACAATGCATGAATTATTTGAAAATTGTTTTTTAAAATCAATCTCTTCACCCAATGATCAGTCCAAAACTATGTATTTCATCCATCACAAATTAATGAAATTAGTCCATTCTTCATAATATGGTTGCATATATTATTCTCTTTTAAACCATCTTTTATTCTTTTCCAGACATTTGAAAGGCTTTTTCCTCTTGGAATAATTGGCAACAAACCTTCTTTTTCATTACCATATTTCGAGTAGACCACCCTTCTTCAATTACCATTCACTTTATTGCTATATCTCCACACCCATTTTGATAATAAGGCCTCCTTTCTTCTTTGCAGCTCGCCAAGTCCCAGGCCACCGTCTGACTTTGGTCTGCTTATATTCTTCCAGCATATTGGAATAAGTTTCCTTGTTCCAGCCTCATTTCCCTAGAAGAATTGTCTTTGGATTTTCTACAGTTCTTTCAACACACCTACATGCATAGCAAAGATGGAAAATTAATTTAAGGGTAAGCTATTTTAAGCTGATTTTATGAGTGTGACCCTCTTTACTCTTGATAAGAACTTCGTTTTTCACAAGCTCAATCTCACTCTAAAGCTCTCTAGCACTGGCTCCCATATTTTTAGAGATAGAGGATTGTTGCTGATTGGCAAACCTAGATATCGAAAAGGAATAAGGCTGTAAGAAAAGCCAATCTCCTTACCCTATGATTTCACGCAATTTTCTTCCATATTCACACCATACAACATCATTTTCAGACCAGATGGTAACTATGCTGGAATTTAATGAGTAAGAATGATTATTAAATTCCTAAGACACACTAAGACATACTTGTTGGTGTGGTCACACTATGTGTTAGCATTATCACACAAACTCACAACGCTGCATGCAGTACATATGTGTGACACATCATCACTATGAACTAATAGGATGATGTCATATAGAGCCTATGTGGCAAAATGAACAAGGAAAGGTAATTTCTTCCCTTTGGCAAAGAAACACAACCCTTAGAAGGATTATGACTTTAGGCCAAACCATTATGACCTTTTAGAGGGTGGTTATTGCCTTATTTCAAGTAGACACAACTCTTATAAGAGTTGTGACTCAAGGATGAACCATTATGACCCTTTAGAGGGTGGTTATAACCTTATTTTAAATAAACATAACCCTTAGAAGAGTTGTGACTCAAAGGAGTGAACATATGCTACCTTTTGTAGAAGGTTATGACCCTCTAAAGGCACTTATTCACTCCTATAAATAAATCCAAAGGGGATAGTTTTTGGAATCGATTTTGGTGCATCCTTTTCTCTTCCAAAACAAGGCCAAAACACATAGATACACTTAAGGAAATGTTGTATTTTGCCCTTTAGAGTGAAAAACATCAAGTTATTGAGTGTGAACAAGTATTGGTGGCTACTCCAACGAGTTATTTATCAATTTGGTCCTAAAAATGTGTGGAATAATCACTTCTCACTAGAAATAATGAGAAGACCTTTTAAAGCTTGCAAATCCATCCAAGTTAGCTATTCTAACTATTTTCTTTAGTTCCTAGGATGATTATGTTGATAATCAAAATCCTTTAAACTAGAAGCATCTTATAATCCTCTTTAGATTCTTTAACTCCTCCAACCTGCCACTACAAAATAAAGTATTATCATCGACGAACTGTAAGTGTATTCTTCTTTCCTCCAAGAAACCAACATCAACACCAGAAACCATCCCTATAGATTTTTCTTTTTCAATCAACAAATTGGGACCTTTGCTTACAACGTTGAATAAGAAAAGGGATATTGGATCCCCTTGTCTTAATCCTCTTCCCATATCAAACTGTCACATTGGAGAACCATTGACTAACACAGAGACTATTGTTGTTTGTACACAATGTATGATCCAAGACCTCCATCTATTTCTAAATCCCATCTCCTCTGTAACAACATCAAGAAAGCTCCATTCAATTGAATTTTAAGCTTTCTCAAAATCTATCTTAAGAATTAAATCTTTCCTTTTGGAAGTTTTCAAAGAATGCATAACTTTATTTGTAATAAAAACATAATCTAAAATTTGCCTTCCTTTGGTGAATGCATACTTTGAATCCCCCATCACCTCCTCCATCACATTTCTTAGTCTCAACGCCAACACCTTCAATAATATCTTTTAAATACTACTAACAAGATAAATGGGCCGAAAATATTGCAAACTTTAAGGCTAGGCCTTTTTAGGAATGAGTGCAATGAATGTTGAATTGGCTTCCTTTTGGAAATTTCCTTGTATGATAAAACTCATACATGAAAGACTAAACATCATCCTTCAAGACCAACCAGCTTTCCTTGAGAAAATTAAAACTAAAAATGTCTAGGATCGAGGCTTTGTTGATATCACAACTCCAAATTGCTTGCTTAATTTCTTCCTCTATGAATTCAACCTTAATTCCCCCTGCTTTTTCCACACTCAGCCTATTGAACGTACCTTTCAATGGCTTCATGAATGGTCCAATTCCATGTGAGAAAGTACCTTTCAAAATGGTTAGCAATTGCATTCTTTGCAGTTATCGGTTCTTCAATGACTTTGCCATGAATTATAATGGATGCCAGATTGTTTAGTCATACTCTATTATTCATTAATAGGTGAAAGACTTCGAATTACAGCCATCGTGCTTTAACCAGTTACATCTCAACTTTTGTTTGGCAGTTGATTATTCTTTTTTGCATAACAACCAAAGCTGATCACTGCAGTTCCTCCATTGGTTAAAGAGATTTTTATCATCTAAGTATAGTTTCCTCGTATTTTTCTACTTCATGATCTATTTTTCCATTTCCTTTACTTCTGAATCCACTTTCTTCCATGAATTCCCAAACATTTCTTTCAACATAATTTTTTTTTCTTAAGCTTTTAAATGATTGAAACTTCACCATTTGTAGCAGAACCAATTAAAGACCATTGCTAAGAGAACCATGAACTAAACTCCTTCTGCTTCAATCACCAATTATAGAATTTAAAAGGGGATTGACCCTCAATCATCTTCCTGACAACCCAAACACATAACATCATGATCAGAGAAAGTATACTAACAAGCCATTACAACAATTGTGGATAATTGTATAAAAATTCAACATGTATAAGAAATCTGTCAATTCTACACTTAACCAGACGTTCTCGATTATTAGACCACGTAAATGATCCCCACCTTCATCAGCATGTCCACAAGCTCCATTTCGTTCACAAAAGACTGAAGGTCTCTCATCCCTCTGTCAATGCTCAATGCTAGCCTTCTTTCCTTAAATGACAAAACCTCAAATCTCTACCCAGTAGCCAAAAACTATTGATGACTAATTTTAGTTAGAGTATATCATTCCGCAGTTGATTTCTAAGCATATATCATTTGGAGCATAGACTGTAGCGACAACATAATCCATTTCTAGAGTCAAAATCACTCCCTTCAAGATGATCAATCATTGTCTTTTGATTATGGTCTTTGCTGTAAAGAAATTCTTTTGCCATATATACATCAGACTGCTTGAAGTACCTCCATAATCCACTCGTACTGTCTCCAGGCCATTATAGCTCCACAATCTTGATAATTTCCTTTTGTCAAAAGTTAAAAGTTTTGTTTCTTGTAGCAGAATCATATTTGGTTTCTCTTCTCTCAACACTAACATCAATGCTATCTGCTTTGTCTCATTAAACACCATTCTTATATTTAGTTGTAAAATATTCATCCCAAAATCTAGTAATCAATCACTTCAAAATGTAATAGGAACAATCTTGTACCTATCCATTTATATGACCTCTACTTGTCATATGTCTTGGAGCTCAATAGTCTCTATTTTCTTTTTTAATTCATTCACATTCGCATTCATTGTTAGACTCATTTCATAAATTATTCTTAGTACTTCTTCAACCTCCTTCCTCGCCCTTTTTGCCATCATTACTGCCGCATTTTCTCCTTCAGCAACAACATCATTTTCTTTACTTGAACCTTCCGCCATGCTTGATGTCTTTAAGCAATCATCTTCTGACTTCTTTAATCATTTTCTACTTGACCTCTTCTTTATGCCTTCAGCTCTACCTTTTTTCATTTTGTGAATCTTTTTTAATCTGCCTATCTTGCTTATTTTCTTCATATACAATGTCTCCACATCCTCATAATCACTGCTTAGCCCATTAATCACTTAAGAATGCAAATTTCATTAGAATTTGCTTTTTGGACATCAATTAGGCCTAAAACATCATCCAACCCAACATTTTCCTTTCCCATCTACCTTTCATGGATACTGATACTTATTAGATTGGATGCCTCAAGCCCAATTGATCTGCCACCAAAATTTTCCTCCTTATTGTCCAATATACCATTAGGACCTCTGATTCTATCAGTGAACATCCCTTTCTCCATCATTAAGGAGCAACTTCCACTTTTATTTAATCGGCAGCCAACACTTCCACAGCATTATCATTGTTAGTCTCGAATACATGCGAGTAAATATCATACCTTAAGCCATCCCTTTGAACCAAACCGTCAATATCTTTCATCACTACTACTCCATTACTATCAACTGATCAGTACTGCACTTCATCTTTCATATTAGAAGTGTCTTCATCTACTTGCTTACCTGCATCTTTTGATTCATATATGGAACATTTAGCATACTGCAGACTAGCTCTTCTGAAATATGGATCTGAAAAATATTTCCATCAATTTTAACATTAATGAACTTAGGTAAATTTTATCTTGAAGAATGAATAAGAATCCTTACAACATCTTATCTATTTTTCAAGAGCGTATCATCATCCACAGCAACAAAGTTTCTCCATAGGTTTCTAATTAACTAGAAGAAATGCTTTGTAAACACATGTAACGACACACCTTCCACTTTAATCCATTTCATTATTCTTGAATCAGCATCTTTCAGATTCCATGGTCATAATCCATTAAACCACTCTCCAACCCAATCCTTCATCATTTCTTCAAAGAATCCCATATCATCTAAACTTTGAAATGATAAAACAATCATGGTTCCTCCCATCATGCGCTTCTGGCAATTGAATCTTTGATCATTAAACACCTCTTCCACCATAATGTTAATACATTCCGGGTAGTGTATGAATCCCACCAGTGTATTTTGTAGCCAAGCTTTCTCTTCGTCATTTGTCTGAAATTCAATATTTGCCCATGGCTTTTCTAGGCGTGCCATGCTTCCATGCATGTTTCTTCTTTTCTTTTATTCAGTTTCACAATTTTGTATTTTTGTTCAGGGCAACGTTCATTTTCTCTTTGCCCTTTAGTCTTCACATTTTCCTCAATCCTCTCCCCAGATACCACATCCTTGTAGGTTCTCCATTTCTCCATTCATCTGCTCCCATATTTGTTCATATTAGTTGCTGAAACGACTCTTCCTTTTAGTGCTCTTCTTATTAGATCATCTTTACCACATCTCCATGATTTTTCTCTTGTAAAATTGATTTTGATCTTGTATATTTTGATCCACATTTTCTCTAAATCCGACAGTAAACATAGCAAATCCAGTAGGCACTTGAATCTGACAAAGCCAAAATGTCTACCTTTTGAATTCCTCATGCTTGCTACGAATACATCAATTACAACACCATATCTTACAACTCTTTCCACAACTTTGCTTTGTTCATCTCCTTCGAAAAGTTTGTGAAATAACAGGACATGCTGAAGCTGGACTCATATCAATCCCTATTTTCTGTCTAGTTAAGCCATTTTAGTCGACAATCCTTCGATGAACAAAAGTTCTTTCTCTCTCACTCTCTCTCTCTTCCTTCCCCATCGCCTTGACAGAGTTATAGTTTAAGGGTTGAAAGGCATAGGTTAGTAAAGGTTAAGGAGAAAAAAAATACTTTCTCAAGAAACCATTAATAGCACATTTTCCTCAATAAATAAGTAAGTAGGCAAATTTTCCATATGACATAAAATGATGGGCATATTTACCCATCTTACCAAAATCTTTTGATGAAACCAAACATACCTTTTCTACAAACATGGGACAGTTTGTCTACCATTATCCAAAATCACATATTAGCACTGAAGCACCTTCTATCGTATAGCTGAAGATAAGGTACAGTTGGTGTAGTTTGTACATCTGTACTTTCCAACTATTTATTGTTTTTCCATTCAATCTTCAACAACCCGTTCCACTTTCACTTTCATCTCAACTGTTGCACACTTCCATCATCCTCATTTTCTTCTTCTCCAGCACCATCATTTCCTATTCACCCAATGATGAAATCAGTATGCTGTCACCCTACAAGACTGTAGAATTACAGCCAAGATGTTGGTGTTCCACACTGAAGTTGTTCAAATAGCTGGATTTGAACCAAAATGACAAGCTGTATCCAATGCGGCATTGAGGAAGTATTTGCTGAGAATGATAGAGAGAGAGAGATGGAATTGCTAGTGGAACTACTAGACTTTCAGGGACTGATCTAGCAAACTTAATCAATATTACTACCATAAAAGCTACCATGGGTGGTACCAAGGCAATGACAATAACTAACATGAAATATGCCAAGGATCAATCGTGGTGGGAAGTGAATGGAAATTCGTTGTCATCTTTGATGAGTCTCTAAAGTTGATAGCCTTCAATAAAGGTGGTGATGCCTTTGCGGCTATTCACATCGATGGGGTTATGTTATGTCAGTTCATAAGGCAAAAATAGTTTCCCAAGGAATGTCTCTTAGGATGGTTGCCCAGTTACCTGATAAGCATGAGACATGGATATCTCACAAACAGATGCTTGCAAGAGCAATGGTTACCAAGTATGGCATGAGCCAGCAAATGCTATTTTACAAATAATATTGTTTCATTCAATATGAAATGTCATTTTATTCATGTAAATTTATTCTTTTGTAAAATGTTGTCTATTTTATGAAAAATGTTGTTCCATAAATAATGTTATTCCATTTAATAAAAAAATAATATTTCATTAATATAAATTTGTTGTTATGCAAAATACTATTCATTTTATAAGCAATGTTATTCTATAGATAATGTTATTCCATTCAATAAGAGATATTACATTCATATAAATTTGTTATTCCGTAAAATGTTTATTTCATAAAAAATGTTCCAATCAATAAAAGATAATGATCTATTTATATAAATTTGTTTTTTCGTAAGTTCCGTTTAATAAAAAATGTTATTCCATATATATACATTTCTTATTCTAAGAAATATTATTCTAGATACAGTAATAGTAATTTTTTTTTATGAATAGCTACTCCTACCATATTACTCTCATTCATCACAAAAGGATTGAACGATTTCCTAAAAAACAAAAAACCAATTTATGTATCTTATGAATCATTAGTCTCGAGATAGGAACCGCACAAATTAACAGTTTAATTTTGGCGAAGTCATTAATATTTGACTAAAGAAACGCAAGCGCTTGAAATATTAAATAATCAACACAATTCTCATACTAAAAAATTCATTAGTTTGAAATAGTTAACCATACTAACAGAGGATTACCCAAAAAAAAAAAAAAACACACATACACACACACAGGGTGGGTATGGGAAGGATAAAAAAAATGCATAAAACCTGTGTATTTGTAAATGAGTAATAACACTTGAGATGGCTGAGGCATTTAACAATAGGTTTGATTGGAATCGGTACACAAACTAATTACATCATTTTGCACATGAGATTGGCGTCAGTACAATGAACAACAAGCATTAGTTTCTCCAGAAACCTTTTTAAGTCTCCCCATCTATCACTCTCATCTGTCACACTATTGAGTTTACCAGTACTTGCATATATGCTGGGCCGACGAAAGCTGCAACAATAAAAAAAACCTGCAAAGGTGGCCGCATTGAATTACAATCGGTGCGTGTCATGTTATCGTTAGCAGAAACATAATCTAAACGCTTCTCTGAATCCCCAAAGAAGCGCTTCGCCACTGCCTCTTATTTGACATGACCTGAAAACCACAGAATGGCAGTAGTTAGCAAAGCTTCTAACAAGAAAGCACATGCAAAAAAGAAAACTAACAAGACTGTGGAGCAGAGCAGAATTTGATGACTGTTAGATGTTCTAAAGACACATTGGTGGAAATGGCTCCATTCAGAATAGCAATTAGCATCGATGATGCAGATGATATAATTTATGGGTGGCCAATAAATCTTATCCAAATCTCTCACGCTAAAAGCTATGCTTCGATAGCTTTTCTAAATCTATAATATTAATTACAGACACTTGAAGAAATGGTTTTGACTATCAATGTGAATCACATATAAGGAAACAAATTTATTACCAAAAAGATTGGAAGAAAAAACTTCTAAACAACAGATCAATCTTCAAATCAAGATCAACTTCTAACAAATATACAGAGATAGCAATGGTTTCATGATAAAGTCATCCTGGACATATTCTAGCTAGATGTTACCAGTCAACAAAAAGTGTACTGACCCACAATTCGAAAGCTTCAGGTATAGAGTGAACCATGTGAAATGTAATTCATGAGAAATCAATCACCTTCGATGAAGCGGGTAATAACGCCTTTTGCATAGATTTTCCAGGTTGTGTCAATTGACGAATCTCTCGAAGTTGGCTTGCTATACCTTCCAATATTTGCATCTGAACCTTTTTCCTCTCCTTAAGCCCCTCAATTGTCTTGAGCTTTTCTCTTTCCTCTTGCACACTCTTCAGCCTTTCTCTAAGCCATCCAACTTCATTGTCAATCTTCGACCTTTCATAATCAAAAGCAGACATGGAATTCCTCCGCGAGTACATGGGCAAGTCTTTCCCCTGTGAGGGATAAGTTGGTGGGAGCCCACCACTTCTCTCACATGAGCACCTTTCGCTGTCAAGCTGACTTCCAGATTGACCATAGGCTGGACTATTACAGACACCAGCTATGTTCATGTCAATCACCTTCCCACTTTCTTTGTTATCCACACACAATTCATCATCAGTGATCTTATGCAAATTTATGCCCTGCTTGTTGGCATCATTATCATCACCATATGGAAAAATTACCTTAGCTTCATCAAAAGCTTCAGTTGCCTCTGAGGTCAAACAAGGCAATTTCTGACATTCATCCTCTTCTCCTGTGTCTTGGACAATGGTTTCCCCAAAAGCATCGACTCCTTGAGTAGATGGACTAACTTGTACATGCCCCTCTAGACCCAGAGCATCTCTCTCTTGAAACCCTTGAACAGTGCTGTCACTGTTTCTTGAAAAAGGAATATGGTGACTGTCAGCATGGGAATTCAGAGTGCCAACAACTGCATCATTTTCTGGAAGAGATAATTCTTTCACTGAAGCGAGATCAACATTATGCAACCCAGCACATGTGGGGTTTGTATTATCATGTTTTAGAGATTCATTGACATTAGTTGCCCCCTTTCCAACAGATCGACCAATTTTCTGAGGCATTAGGAATGACTCCTCACCAGAATAGACTGATGAAACACCTTGGACATGCACAGGTGCTGTATCAGGAATATCAGCAGCACAGCTTTCCATTTCCAAAGCCATTTGTCTGTAAGCTTCAACTTCCTTCTCCAAGAAATGTTTTTCCCTCTCCCTTCGGATCAAAATTTCTTTCAGTATATCCATTTCTTCTGCATCATATGCTGATTTTTCTTCTAATACCCTCTGGTATTGCTTAGCCTGCATCTCTATTGCTGCCTTCTCCTCTTGTAGACGCAAAATCATAGCCATGGCCTCATCAGCAGCAGTAGCAGCAGCACTTCTCTCTCTCTCAAGTTCAAGATGCAAAGCACTGCAAACAGCTTGCTCTTTTACCAGTGCTTGATTTAAGGTTCTGACTGTAGTTTCTTTATTGCTATCAAATTCTACATCAGGTGGCATGGTAGAAGCCAACCCAGCACTTGAGATATCCTTGTCACCGGGTTCATCCCTTTCCCCATTAAGCGAAACATTTTCAGGCAAAGTGGATTTCTCTGACACTAACCTGCCATCTGGAATTGCAAAACCATCTCCATCAGAAGCAGCCCCAATCTCATGTAAAAACTAATTTCCAAGACATATGAAGAAACAGAGGAGATTGATTTAGGCTGTCAATTTTCAAAGTAGAAAAATCATGATGCTAACTCTACAGTCACATACAAGTAGAGTACCTAGCTTCTTTGATCTAAGATAAAAGTTAATAAATAAAAAAGCAACGCATTCCTCACATTATGCTCAATTTTATGTAACAATAATTAACACTTCATTCTCAGAAATAAATAATCCAAATGGATTAAGAATCACACTACGTGTGAAATCAAGTCCTATGCTAGAACACGGAATCCCCTTTTTACACCAAATGTGGAAAAGGGAAGTTGTTTTTTCCTCATGCCTTTCCAAGTCACAGACATTGATTCTACCACTTCTCAAAGAATCTGCAATCATCTATGAAACAATATTCAATTAAACAAAAGCAGGTGATTAGGTACTTTGGTGAAATAAAGAAAACAATGAACTCCAAATCAGTGAAGGGCAGAACTTTTACCTCTGTGACTATCAGGAAAAGTAGAGCTGTCCGTATCACCATTCACAGTGTTATTCCCACTCCCGGGAGATTGTGGAAGAGTTGGCACAGCAAAATGCAAAGGAACACATGATGCAGCTGTTGAGACACTCTCACGCTGACCAGCAGTTCTTCTTCGGCATCTCAGACCATATCTTGACCTCTTATTCCCTGCCTCTTTCAACTTAAAATCAAACCCTCGTTCCTTGACCCCTACAGAGTCCACACCAAAAATCCCACTACCAGTTTCATTCAATGAGCTTGAGTACACCTCACCCTCCGATTTAGCAAGCTGTCTCCTTTTTGTTGACTTTGAACTTGATTCGCAATCAAGCTCATCATGGGACCAAACAGATTCAAAGGGGAACTTGTTCATAACAGAGAACTGAACACGAGATATCTTATCACAGGGACAAACCACTAGCTTCCCCTGCCAGCACTTTTTCTTACTTGGGTTCCCAAACAGTCCATTACAGGGGCAAGGCAAGCACATCCCAAATAAACCCAGAAATTTTGACGAAAAATAAGCGAAAGCCGACGCACACAGCAGCGAATAAGCAATTGTAATATCCAGAAACGCACCCACCAGACCCCTAAATGTCCACGCACATATCGCTTTGCAAGCCATTTTCAGTTCAAATAAGCAAATTCCAGTTTCAGTTCGAATAGCCACCAACAACTGAAGAATCCAAAATACATCAAACAATTAGAAACATTAAACACACGAAAAGAACCGCTAAACATAAAAAAGAACAGGACTCGATGTATCCTCAAATAATGCTCATGATATCAATAAAATAAGCAAAAAAAAAAAACCGACCTTAACGAACTCTTGTCAAGTTCAGTAGTAGAGAAGAAGTTAAAGACTTGGGACGAAACCGATTCCAATCTGATAAGAAAGACCCAAGGGTTCCAATTCGGAAGTTCATAAGTCGGTGATGCTTTGGGGAAGAAGCTAGAACTGCCTGAAAGTTTCTATTTTTGCTTCGGTTCTTTCCTGCTCCTGTCCTGATCGACTCGAAGGATTTCAAGTTCGAGTGCAGAGACTTCAGTTACGTTCTCGATGTAGATCCTACGTCGACGTTTCGATCCTACAGCCAGAGTAACTAACCTCGACTTTTTATTCCATATAGGGTAAATTTCATTTATGGTCCCTAACTTTTTTACGCTGTTCAAAACGGGTATCTAACCTTCATTTTATCCTCTTAAAGTCCCCAACCTCCCCACTTTTATCCCAATCGTGGTCATTCCGTTAATTTCATGGTTAACTTTAAAGGATTCTTAGGGAAAATGCCAATTTCAGTCCCTGCAGTTTCTTCCTTACACTAAAAGCATCTTTAAATCTATGAATTTAACACACACACACACACACTGTTGTAAAACTAAGAGTTTATCAATTTGTAACCCTTAACTACCCGCAAGCGCACGGAGTTGTAGTGTACTTTAAGGTGAATAGGGGTATTGTCCCAAGGAAATTTGGTGTCTTTACCTAGATTCAAAATTCAAATTACTCAAGTTACTTAATTGGAAATGAGAAAGAAGTAATTCTAGATGAGGTAATTGGTCCTAGTGAGGTACTTGAAGGACTTAAACTAAATGAATTCTCTGGGTGCTAAATGAAACTTGTCAAATAAACTAGAAACAAGGAAACTATCTCCCTAGAACTCTACTTCTACCCCTTGCTACCCAAGTACCTTTGTCTTCAAGATTGGTTTTCCTTGTGTGGTAATGAAGATCTAACTTCAAAAACTCATTTCTCAAGATGAGTCCTTGCTCACCCTCAATTAACTTAGGCCTTACTCAAGCTCCAATTTTAACCTAGGGTGGGTTAAGGTTTAAACCTCTTTTTAATACCTAATGACTACCTAGATTACCTCTAATCTAAATTGCCACTATGCCCCCTCCACTTCTCTTCACTCACCTATTAATCCTCTTTCAAGGATTAAGTGAACTAGAACATTGTGTATGGTGACCTACCATCACTCAACATTAACCACAAGAAGAAGGGCAACACAAGCTAAATCCCATCCATAATCACAAACACAAATTCATTAAGTAGCAAGATAGGAAATGTCATCCTAGAGAGATAAATCAAACTACTCATAATCCATAATATGTATCAACAACAAACCCATGACAAATATATTCATGAAAATCCAACAAATATAAAAAGGGAAAAGAAAAAACCCAAGAAAACCCTTAGAAGACTAAGCTCTCAGGAATGATGATCCATTCTTCAAGCTCCCAAAAGCTTCATTGATGGTGAATAACCTCCAAAACTCATGAGAGAAGAAAAATGCCAAAGTAAATGATGTGGGCTCTTCCTTCTTCCTTCTATTTATACTCCCTCTCGTTTTTTGCCCTCCTACATTTTCCTAAAACCCTAAAGGGATAAGAATCCCTCTACAAGGCCAGCTCACCAAGTGGGAAGAGTGGGGGACTATAAAAAATGTGAGCTTTCGGCGAAATAGAGTGAATGTTGGCGACACGTCGCCAACTGGGTTCGAATTCTGGCGATGCGTCACCAGATGAAAAATGTTCACAGAACGTTGCTAACGTTGGCAACGCGTTGCCAATTGACACGATTTCTGGTGACGCGTCTCCAGCCTTGATTTTCCCCTTTGACCGTTTCTTTCATCCAAACGCCATCCTGCTCGAGTCTGCTTCTAATGCCATGTCTGCAACACAGTCCCAACCTGTAGTAAGCCAAAGAAAACAGGAAAAAACTAAGACAAAATGGAAGAGTTACAAGAAATTGTTAGTCAAAGTTTTCAGAAAGTCAACAAATTTGACCATGGATTTATGCACTTAACAAATTCCCCCAAACTTAAACCTAAGCTAGTCCCTAGCAACCTACCCTACAAAACCAAGCACACAAAACCAAGAAACTACAATGTTAACCAATTGTTACACCTAAACTTCAATGATTCACTAGCTTAACTTCAAAAGAAGAAATGGTGGCTAAGGAAAAAGTAGTTTTGCTACTTAAGGTAGAGCCCTTGAGGGTATGACCCTCAACACTTAATTCAATTTCTGCTAAAGGAGTTATGCCATTTAACTTGGAGCTTGCACTAGGTCCTTTTCCATAGGCTTGCAAGAGGATCCAACATCCTCTACCATATTCTTCTACTGTAAGTTGTACAATACTCAAAGCTCAGATGGTCTTTCGAAAGGTCGCAACGGGTTTGGGCTAAGAAAAGAGGAGGAGCTGGATGACAGCTTTCGGAATGGAGTTAGTGAGGTGGTCAAGACTAAATCAAGAGCTTAAAAGAAACGATCAATTTGAACAAGCATCAATCCACCGTTCACCAACCCTTTGCACCTCTTAACTAACTACTATTTCCTTTTCATGTATTTCGCCGTTTAGCAAGTGTACAAACAGGAGCTCTGCCTATACCCAAGCTACTAACTTAATACAATCCAAGATGATTTTTATTTATTTATTTATTTATTTTTAATCTCAAGCATTTTTTTTTGAGCTGTGATCAACTCTTGCCTTAGGAGAAGACCCCAATCTACTTCGATATTGTAAAACAGCAGAGTAGTATACTCTTCCCTTGTTTTTTTTTTTTAGTAAACCCCCAAACTTGCCATTTATTTCCCACTTTATTCAACTCAATGCAATTTCTTTTAAGCCCAAAATTTACATTTTCCACCTCAGGTAAACTCAAAGGTATATCAAAGGGAAAATGAACGCTCAGAATAAGGATGAGTAAATCACAAAACAATCAATTAAGCATAAAAAAGCTCACTATGAGAAAGCATGGTAGGGTTGGCTATTTGGTAGAAAGGTTCCTCCTATGAAACCAAATGCGCTTCAAGTTCATACAACTACTGTGAGTTTGCTAGGTCCTCTGGCAAGTTCTAGACCAAAACTCAGTACAAGGGTCTCAAAAGAGAACAAGTTCATAGCACAACTCCCAAGCACACTATATCACAACATCAAGAGTCCACCAAAAGTATCAAAGCTAATTTTCCAAATTCATCAAAACTTCAAGAGAGTAAAACTTGTAACCACATCCATCCATATGCAACAATAGTTTCCATTGGGTCCTAGAAACACGAAGAAAAATAAGGGACTACAAAAGAAAATTGACCTATATGCTCCTATATGCAACCTATCAAGATTAAATAAATAAAAAAAAAAAAAACATGCACCCTAAATGCAACAACCACAATTACCCTAAAACTCAAAAACACAACTTAGTCTAAAAACAAAGACAATAACACAAACAAAGAATATCAAGTATGATAGTCAAACAACAACTCCCCCCATACTTAAACATAGCATTCTCCTCAATGGAAAGTGTTTGTGTAAGAATCATACTTGGGGGCGAGAACACTACTCCTCACCCATGTCGTCTTGGCCAGAAGAGCCACCGGTAGGAGGGAAGGAAGAAAGACCTTCAGACGGGTCACGGGGAGGGCCGAAGTGTGGGTAAAAGAGAGGTGGATGGCTTGAGGGGTGCGGCATGTACCACTGGTACGCCACGGGGTGGAAGTGTGGTGGTATAGGTTGAAAATGAGGGTATTCTTGTGGGAGGTTTTGCTGCTGTTGCTAGTGGCCCCAACGGACTTGGCCAGAAAGAGACTCTTGGTTGTCAGCAATGAGTGAAATGCCCTCGCGCATTTCTTTAGTAAAAGAAGCGAAGGTGCCTCTGACTGATTCAAACCGGGCTACTGACTCTTCATGCTGCTCTCTCATCAACATTTATATCTCGTTGAGTGCTACGGCCAGTGAGGCCGAGGTAGCAGTAGCTGGGTCAATCAGCTGCTCAGACGCCCTCCTGACTCGTCACCTCCCTGAAAATGCTCTTGAAATTGCTCCTGATCTTATTCTTCTCCCACTTGCTCTTGGTCCTGAGTGGCGTCTTCCTCTTCTTCCTCTGACACTATCTCCTGGATGCCCTCCGAAGCCCTGCTAAGTTTATCCACTGATATTGGCCTAATGACCAAAGATATCTTTTAGGGGTACTCCATGGCAACACTGGCCCTCAGTAGTGCACTAGTGACTAGCTGAGGGAAGGGCAGGTTCCCCTGTTTCGACTTGGCAGCCCGGAGGATATGCTTAAAGATGAGCCGGCCGACATCTATCTAAAAATCACAACCAATGCAGCATAAGATCTCCAAGCGATCCGGGGTAACTTCCCGAACATGAGTAGTCGGGACGAGGCGGGAGGAGATGAAGTAGTTCAATGCTTTCATCTCTAGTGGGAGGGCTGCGGAGCTGAAATAAAGCTTCCTATGAGACTAGTCAAGGCTCAATGTCAGTTGACCGGGTGACCACACACTATTTGAGCCTGCTGCTCGAGAGAGGCCTCTTTGAATGATCTTCCAATTAAGGGGTTGATGTTGAGCAAAATGTTGATAGCTGTATCATCATAGTGCACAGTGCGCTATCGCACAAAGCAAAACTTACCTCGACGATTCAGATAGTATACTCCTATCAAGTTGGCATAAAATTCCATGATTAGGGTCTCGGATACCTCCACCTGAGGATGAGCGACCCATTGCTGCCATCCTCGCCTCTCCACCACTCTCAATATCCCTTTATTTTCTTTCTTTGAGAAGTCGAAGCCTCGCTCCGGTGTGAACTTGCGATTCATGTACCCCTCAAAGTAGTTGTTTGCCTTAGAAGACACAAAGCGATTCTTATCGTAAGAAGGTTCTTGAGGCTTATCCTCACGAATCCTCTTTCAAAGAATGAACTGGCATTGACTTGCGAGACATGTTTCCTACAAAACCAAAAAATTCAATTCAACTTCCTTCACATGAAAATTTAAGGAACAAAGAATTAACCTTCACCACCACTACTTACAGCTTCAAGTTGATAAACCATATAAGAAAAGCTCATGCATAAGTGAAGCATTTACAATCTTACTTCAAGTCCATCCTAGGTATTCTAGGAGATTGCACCAAGTACTGTAAGGGCCATGCATGTTGGGATTGGACTATTATACAACACACACTTGCCCATTGAACAAATCATCAAGAAAAACCCAAGTTAAGGCCACTAGTTGTATGCCCATGAACATGTTAGCAAGGGAATCCTATCAAAGTCCATACATAAATCTTGCTCTTGGTACATATGAAGAACATGCTTCCAGGTGCAAACTAATGATTCAATCTTGCACTATGCAACACTGCTGCACTCTAGCAGTTGTAACCCAAGTATAAGTTGCCACAAGTAATAAAATCTCGGGAGTCCGAGTGTCGAACCACAGGGAAGTGAATTAAAAATACAAATTACAGGATTTTAAGAGAGAAAGTATTTGGTGCAAAGTGTGAACAGGTGTGAATTAAAATTGAAATTCAAATAAAATAGCTAAGGTTAGAGGATCAACTTTTAGTATATCGGTTATGATTAATTTTAGCCCATCTTACCACTCAATCGAGATCCACACATAAAGGAGGTCCCAATCAGGGAATTTAATTAGTATTAACATTCATTGATCTTAAAACACCAACACTTGCTAATGGATTCAAGTATCCATCATGCTAACATTTGTTGACAATAACTCAAGATTCCAATATAGGCGGCAGAGCCATGTTCTACAGAGGGAATCAAGTAGATTTTGTGCCAATGATTTGACTATGATGAATCAAGACTTCTACTTAACAATGAGGGAAGTTAAATAGATTAAGGAAGAAAATACCGTTAACGTTGTGATCCATTCAAATCAATCATAACCTCTACACCAAAAGCTTCACCCTTTCACCTTAGCAAAAAGAAGATTAGTTAGACATAATAAAAGTAAACAACATGTGGAAAGATAAAATAAACATAGATTGAAAGATCAAAGGAAAGAACAAGAACAAGAATGAGAAAACATTTGGACAGAGCTTCGGTATTGAAAACAAGAACTAGAACAAAGAAGAAAAGCTAAAGAAAGAACATAAAGGAGGCCTAAGAAAATGGCACAAGAAATGGCAACCTTCACCCTCCCTCCAAGGTGCCTATTTATAGAGTTTTGGGGTGGGTGAAATGGTAAAAGTAAAATGGTAAAATGTAAGTAAATACAAATTAACAATGGCAGGCCGCAACTTCTTTTAATTTTTCTGCCATTGTAGACATCATATCAGCTCTTCCTCAAAGTATAGAAGTTTTAGATCTCCTCTTTAGCTTCAAATTGATAGCTTGTTCATTCAAATCGGACATCCATAGCTCAAGTTATGATTTTTCTACCGAAACTACTCTTCAGCACATGAAATAACGAAAGGTCTCATCTATAATCAGATTTTGAAAATGAAAATGATCAAATTAGCTTGCGGAATGAAGTAAAGTTAAAGATCTATGTGTTAGCTTTCATATAAACTTGGAATCACTCAATTCCGATGCCTACAGCTCCAGATATGATTTTTTTTTTATGAAGGGCCGCCAAGTGAAGATTTTTACCTATATAAAAAAATAATTATTTAATATATATATTTTAATATTAAAGAATAGTAAACCGCGTATGTACAGTGAATATGCGTATGAACAGTAAGCCGCCGAATAGTGACATGTGAATAGTAAAAATGCGTATGAATAGTAAAAACATGTGAATAGTAACCCAGTGAAAAAATGCTCAAAATATAGAAATTAATCATACTCAAAGTGTATAATAATGATTTAAACCTTAATAACAATACACTTATGAGTATTCATCAAACACCTAGATGCAGCTTACACAAAGGATTGAGGTAAACTAGAAACACATGAAGCCACATTGTTGTGCAAAGTACCTATGGAGGAAGTCGAGTTACACTTTTCCAAAAATGCACAAACTTAAAAATCAATCAATCTAGAGCAAATTGGTAGCAAATCAAGATTGACCCACTCCTATTTCAAGTAGATACCAAGTTTAGAATCAATCAAACATAAAAAACAAGCATAATTGAGAATTTACCATGAAAATTCGTAGCCCTCTTTGTGAGAAAAATTCTAACTTTGATTTCTAATCCAAATCCACAATCCAATGCACAAAACACTTCAAATACATAAATGTATCCAAATTAGATCAAATTCAAGCAAGGAATCCATGAAACTCAAGCATAATCAATCAATTTTTGGAACCTCTACAAGCATGCACCATTCACCCCAAAACGCATCACAAAGACGAAGAAGAGAGGAAGAAGATGAAGAAAACTTACTTGCTTCGAATCTTGATAAGAAGAATCAACAAGAAAATTGAACCATGAAGCTTACGGGAGGGCTAGGGTTTGAAAGTTCAGAGGTTTTTTGTGAGAGGATCAAGGTAAAAAGTGAAGAAGAGTGAAAAGACATGAAGTTAAAAACGGCAGTTTCAGGCTTGGCAACGCGTCGCCAATCTGGACGAATTCTAGCGACGCGTCACCAACGCTATGAACGTTTTGTGAACTTTTGCACAATTTGGCGACGCGCGCCAGCGTTTCAAATTCATCCTTATTTTTTCAGAAATTTTGCAAACTAACCCCTAACTTTTTATCCTGACTCTCATACCCTTTGAAAATTCAATACATGCTACCTCTTTAAGTTGAGAAAGTGTTGTCCATTCTTCTCACTTTCCTTCCAATGGCTCTTCCAACCCTACAAAACACAGCAAAATGCCAAATAAATAGAAAATCACAAAGGAAAACACAACCTAACTCATGAAAATGAAAAGAAAAGACAATGGAAATCGGGTTGCCTCCAGACTAGCGCTCGATTTTACGCCTCTAGCTAGGCGCCTTTAACAAGCTCTTTCAGTGGTTGGGTTCGGCCAAAATGGCTTGGCCAATGTGCCTAAGTTCATCGCCATAATAAGCCTTGAATCGTTGACCATTGACTTGAAAGATAGACCCATCTTGACCTTTAAACTCCACCGCTCCATATGGTTGCACTCTAACCACCTCAAAAGGACCCGACCACTTGGACTTTAACTTTCCCGGGAAGAGCCTCAACCTTGAGTTGAAGAGTAGCACTTTTTGACCCGGTTAGAACCCCTTCTTCACAAGCATCTTATTATGCCACAACTTTGTTCGCTCTTTGTAAATCCTCACATTCTTATAAGCTTCAAGGCAGATTTCCTCCAACTCGTCCAATTGGATAGCTTTCTTCTCTTGGGCATTCTTCAATTCAAAATTCATATTCTTAACCGCCCAATATGACTTGTGCTCTAACTCCACCGACAAGTGGCAAGCTTTCCCAAACACAAGTCGGTATGGGGACATTCTAATAGGTGTCTTAAAAGCCGTCCTATATGCCCAAAGTGCATCACCCAACTTTTGTGACCAATCTTTTCGGTTGATGCCCACGGTGTACCAAACCTTGCAAAAATATTCCTTCGTAGGAACTTAACAACCATATTAGCATCACAAAAAAGGTGGCAATAGCTTCCACCCATTTACAAACATAGTCAACCACAAGTAAAATATAATGATTGTCAAATGAAGGAGGAAAATGACCCATAAAATCTATACCCCATAAATCAAACACTTCCACCTCAAGAATGTTTTGCAATGACATTTCATCTCTCCTAGAAATGTTTCCTAACCTTTGGCATGTATCACATGTTTTCACAAAAGTATATGCATCCTTAAATAAGTTGGCCAATAATAACCGGTTTGCAATACCTTACTTGCCGTCTTGGAAGCTCCAAGTGTCCGCCACATGGTGAGGAGCGACAATGGTAGAGAACATATTTCACTTCCTCATTTGATATGCATCTTCTTATGATTTGGTCGGCACACTGGCGAAAGAGGAAAGGCTCATCCCAAAGATAATACTTGACATTGGCTTGAAATTTTTTCTTTTCTTGGTAAGACAAGTTTGGTGGCAAGACTCCACAAGCTAGATAATTCACATAATCCGCATACCATGGCACTTTACCTTCCACCTTAAATAAGCTTTCATCCGGGAAGTGCTCTTGAATAGGTCGCTCCAATGGTTGTTCCTGGCCTTCCAATCTAGATAAGTGATCGGCCACAAGGTTCTCACATCCTTTCTTATCCTTGACCTCCAAGTCAAATTCTTGAAGCAAAAGAATCCATCTTATAAGTTTTGGCTTGGCATCCTTCTTGGTGAGCAAATATCTAATTGCTGCATGATCGGTGTGAACTACAACTTTAGAACCCACAATGTAAGATCGAAACTTATCCACCACATAAACCACCGCCAAGAGTTCCTTCTCCGTAGTGGTATAATTTTGTTGAGGTCCATCTAGGGTCTTGCTAGCATAGTAAATTACTCAAAAAAGCTTTTCCTTCCTTTGTCCCAACACCACTCCTACGGCGAAATCGCTAGCATCACACATAATTTCAAATGGTTCTTCCCAATTGGGTGCACTCACCATCGGTGCACTCACCAATTTCTCCTTCAAGTTCTTAAATGCTTCCAAACAGTTTTCATCAAAATGGAAAGACACATCCTCCTCAAGCAAGTTGCATAAGGGCTTAGCAATCTTGGAAAAATCTTTTATAAATCTTCGGTAGAAACCGGCATGCCCTAAGAAACTTCTCACCCCTTTCACATTGGAGGGTGGTGGTAAATTTTCAATAGCTACAATCTTAGCTCTATCCACCTCCATGCCTTCACAAGAAATTTTGTGCCCAAGCACTATTCCCGAGCTAACCATGAAATGACACTTTTCCCAATTCAAAGCTAAATTAGTTTTTTGACATCTCTTTAAGACAAGAGCTAAGTTATCCAAACATGCATAAAAGGAACCACCAAAGACCAAAAACTCATCCATAAATACCTCTATGCATTTCTCCACCATGTTAGAAAATGTGGCCATCATACATCGTTGGAAGGTTGCTGGTGCATTGCAAAGTCTGAACGGCATTCTTCGAAAGGCATATGTACCCCAAGGACAAAAATGTGAGATTTCGGTAAAACAGAGTGAACATTGTCGACACGTCGCCAACTGGGTTCGAATTGTCGCTAGATGAAAAATGTTCACAGAACGTTACTAACGTTGGCGATGCATTGCCAACTGACGCGATTTCTGGCGACGCGTCGCCAGCCTTGATTTTCCGCTTTGACTGCTTCTTTCATCCAAACGCCATCCTGCTCGAGTTTGCTTCTAATGCCATGTTCGCAACATAGTCCCAACCTATAGTAAGCCAAAGAAAATAGGAAAAAACTAAGACAAAAGGGAAGAGTTACAAGAAATTGTCAGTCAAAGTTGTCGAAAAGTCAACAACTTTGACTGTGGATTTATGCACTTAACACACACACACACTCTTTCTCTTTCATCAATTCCATCTGCTACTTGAACACATCCGCTGTGGTCGCCAGTTTCATCACATCCAGCCGCTTCACCATCACAATCAGATGGATGTCCAGCATCGTTTTGAGCCCGGAACATCCTTTTGGTCCCTTAAGCCTAAATCACCACCCCTGCTTTCTTCCTCTGTCTATCTACCGCCTCCTCATCGATAATCGTTGCCATCAAACTGGAATGCCTTTTTTGCAACAACCTGTAAAGCACCACATTTAGGGTTGAATCGATGTTGATTTGCTGGATCGATTCATGACTGGTCTATTGGGGGTTGAATTGGATGTTGAATCACAAAATCAATTCAGATGAGTTTGGAAAGGTGAGATTGTGGAGAAGCCAGCGAGAGTCACGGAGGTTACGAAAAAGCGAGGTCTTGGAGGTCGTAGAGAGGCTAGCGAGGTTATGATTTTCTCTAGGAATGGATGAAAAAGAGAGAGGCGGACGTGGGTAAGCCGACGCCTGCTGCCGCTAACCTCTACAAAGGATTTGATGTGGGCAATAAAGACAAGGGTGGCCTTCTGCCTAGTAACGAATCAACGGGTACAATCGGTTGGGTGGTCGATCATTCCCCTTGTGGTGGTAATGATAGTGATTTTAGTGCACCCTAACTGACAGGGTGCTTATGTTATGGTTCAGTAGCCACCTAGGAGATTTTCATCATAATCACATTGTATCACCAGGAGGAAGCACCAGATGTGAGCGGTGAACATGTCAGCCACATCATAATTATCTTGTTGGGGCAAGTCCACAGCCAAAAGGCGGAGTTGATCAAAGTAGGGGCACACGTCCCTTGGCAGAAAGAGGGCAATGTTGCCTCCGCAAGATAGAACCAAATTGAGATTGGAACCATATTTGGGGTCAGTTTCTTTACTGTGTTACTATATAATTTGAAGCTATTGGTAAGTCTGATAGTGGGTAGAGGTGGGACATGGGCCTGTCTAACCCGACCTAGAAGTCAAACCCGCCCTGGAAAAAAACCACAAAAAAATGGGCTGAATATGGTCTTTGGAGGAGATGATGGTGCAAAATGGACTGACCCGGCCCAGAACAGAACCCGCCCCACCCTCGCGACCTGACCCGACCCGAGCTGGTCAGTCTAGGCCTGGAGCGAATGGCAACCTGCAAAAAAAAATTTTAAGAATGAGTTAATTACACAATATGCCCTCCAACGGTTTTCTACTCCATTTTTGCTCCTAAAATTCCATTTTCACCCCTCCCAACAACTAAATTTTAAGGACTTTTTGGTCCAAATAATTTTTGGCTCTTCACTATAAATACCAATGCCATTTTCACTCTATCCTCACACCATCACTTAATCTCTCTTCTTCCTTTACTATATTCTCTCAAACATTCAAGCTTTTTTCTTAATCTCTTCCAAATTTCTTACTAATCTCCCTCTAATATCTTCATAATCTCCATTTAATTTTGCATTAATCACTACTATTAGTTCGTGACTCATGGCTTCAAGAGGAAAGGGCAAGGCGACAAAAAGTTCATATTCCCACACCATCAGCCTCCAAGACTTGTTCCCTCGCCGTTCTTGGCTCGCCGATAAAGGCATCTCAATTGAAGAGTTGCATGATGATGATGCTGGAATCAATATGATAAATTATGATTTGGGACTTGACGATCAATTATCGAATGATGAAGTTGAAGAGTTGGATGCGATGGCAGCCGGGAATCCGTTAACACAACCGACGCCGACACGTCATGGACCTGCTGTGGAGGAAATCTAAGGACACGGTAAATCCTTGAGACTAACTGCTTGGGTTTGGGAGCATTATGAGCTCATACACGAAGGGTAGTTGAGGTATGGGAAATGCAAATATTGCAAGAAAAAAAATTGTGCATAAAAAGAATTCCGGCACTGGAATGCTGAAACGATATATTGAAAATTAACATCCTAACGTCCTCCTCAGTGCCAGGATTAGTTATAGAGGACAAACACAACTTAGGTCTACAACTGGCGCTAGCGAGCCAGTTATATTTCATTTTAACTAACAATCTTGTAGAGAATGCATGATAAATTGGATGATGGTTACCAAAAAATCTTTTTCATAAGTTGAAGATGTACACCTAGAATCTTGGATAAAATCACAATTAAATCCTGCATTTAAAAAATTTTCTAGGAAAGCTGCTAGGAAAGAAAGCTTTAGATTATTTGAAGTCGGAAAATCAGATTTGCAAGCCTATTTTTCTGCTCTTGATCATTGTGTGGCATTCACTTTTGATATGTGGACATCACCTATAGGTCAATCATTTTATTGTGTTTCTCATTAGATTGATTCTGATTGGATTATGCAAAAACAAATTTTGTCATTTAGGGTCATTGAAACGGATCATACTGGTTATCACATATTCAATTGCATCTTAGAAATTTTATGTGATTATTTTTGTGCTGATAAAGTCCTGTGCATTTTATTTGATAATACTTCAAACAATGATGCTGTTGCTCGCCTTTTGAGTCAAACATTGAAATCACATCTCAACGATGCATTTTTTCACATTAAATGCATGTGTCATATTTTGAACTTTTGTGTGCAAAAGGGTTTAAAAGTTCTCCAAAATGAAATTCTGCCTATTTGGAACTCATTAACGTATTTGAGATCAACACATGCTGTGTTTCATGAATTTAAAAGCTTTTGTTTTGAAAATCAAAAATAGTTTTCTTGGAAACGCTTTAAATTGGATTGCCTAATCCACTAGAACTCCACATAGTTGATGTTGCAAGATGCATCCCCATATGCAAATTTGTTGACGCATTTCATAAACTTAAAAATAGGTTGAGAATTTATTATGACTTAAGTTTGGGAAAAATGTTCCAAAATCGGTGAATTGCTTAAGTTTTTTTACGAGGCTACTAACTTTTTCTCTGGTGTTTGCTACCCAATCATTCATCAAGTTTTGCTTCATTTAGTGAACATTACATATATTTTACATCAGTTTCAAGATAATGAGTTGTTAAAACCGATTGTCGAAGTAATGCGGCTAAGTGGCTTCAGTATTTAGAAAACATTCCACTTATCTTTTTAGTTGCTTCTTTGCTTGATCCATAAGTCAAATTAACGGGCACAACAACATTACTTGAAGGAAATTTTCATATTATTTAGAAATGTCTCATATAAATGTTTTGGCTATGTTTGCTACTGCTTTCGAGTACTTGCATTCTTATTCAAGTTATATTGTGAGCAACATTCGGATAAGGTAAGATTTGAAGCTCCTTAAACCGAGCCTTTAAGGAGATCAATCTCATTAAGATTCAACCCAACCCTCCAAATGCTCAAACGACCCCGACCGACGATATCGGGATTAGCTGAGGTCGATGACTATCTCAACACATCATTTGAGGTAAGCGACGTCGACATATTGGAGTGGTGGAAACAAAAGAGATTAAGGTTTCTGATCTTATCGATAATTGCACGGGAGATTCTTGCCATTCCAGTCTCCACTGTATCATCTGAGACAGCATTTAGTGCAAAAAAACAGGTGATATCAGAGAAATGATCAAGATTGATACCTAAGGCAGTAGAAGTATGCGTGTATAACCAAGATTGGGGCTTCGCAGCACTCCGGCGACAAGACCAAAAGAGCTCGGATGATGAGGTAATATTTGATATCAAGACTTTGAAATTTTTTTTTTCAATCATACATGTGGTTTGTATTTGATCTGTTTATGTTATTAAGCACATATCATAGGTTTCTATTTTTCATCATTTTTGAAATGTTTTTGCCATTTCAAAATGTAAGGCCCGTTCCGATTATTTGTAAGTGTAGTTTGGCTTTTTAACTTAATAAAACTTACATCGGAGGTGGTGTTTTTTCTTAAAAATATTTACTATATATACAATTAATTATGTTTCTAATTTAAAAATAAAAAATAAAAAAACACTTTAGACCCGCCTTACCCTGCCGTGGACCTGCACCAGGATCGGCTCGGGACTGCCCCGCATGGGACCGGCCGGTCTCGGGTCAGGTCGACTCACCATCCATCTCTAATAGTGGGTGGTGAAGCATGTGGCCATGAAAGCCATGGAAGGAAGATAGAAAACCAGATTTCTGGTGATTTTTTCACTTGGGAATTGATTTTTTTATTTTTATAGGAAGCTAAGAATGGATGAGAGAGATGGAGAAAATGTTTAAATTAAATGGCTTGATGGTGCTTTGAGTGAGAGGAAGAAAATTTAGGGACCAAAGTTAGTATTTTCACCAATGATTCTGTTAACTTTAAATGTAAAATTGACGGAAGGATCACGTTTGGAACAAAAATAGGAGGTAAGGGACTTTAAAAGGACAAAATGAAGATTAGGGATCCATTTAGAACAGCGCGAAAAGGTTAAAGACCATAAATGAAATTTCCTCAAACGGGGTTCAACCTGAACAGGCCGACTAATCCCAAGTTCTTTATCCGACTCAAAGTCTTTAAGGCCCTGGCCTGCTCCATCTTAGCAAGACCCAGCCCATGATTTGAGGTGCAACAATAAGCAGGTTGTGTCACATTTAGTTTGGGTCATACCAGGTCAAGTTGATTCTTGGATCATTTAGGTATAGTTTTTATCAATTTCTTTCTGAGTGTTGGGTTACATTCAATTTGGGACTGATGGAGTCTGTTATTCGAGTTCTTCAAGTTTTGAGTAATTTGGATGTTCTATTTTTATGGGTTTAACTCTATTTTGTTTGTTCAATTTTGAGTTGTATTAGCTTTGAGTAATCTTGGGTCATGTTTTAGGTCTGTGGTTTTCCTAGTCAACAAGGGATTAATTCAAGTTAAGATTAAAGTAATGTAGGTCAGGCTTGCATTACCTAGGGTGAACATGTGTGCATTTTGCACCTCAATAATTTTATTTCAAAACTACCCCTTATGAACTTGGTGAATTACTCATCCTATCACTTCCCCTTTTTAGGAGTTGTTGATTGTTGGCTACAACAGTTGTCGCTTTTCTATTTAGCCCTTGTGAGTCCTCTAGATCTTTTTGCTTATCTTGGACTATCTTATGCACCTTGCTTTCCCTCTTCTTGGTTAATAATAAGGTAGTGAAGGTGGCAACCACCATTAACGTTACTTTTTCACTACAAAAAAAAAAAATGACATATAGCAACAGTCGCTTTTGGTGACATACTTTCTATCCATTATAGAAGATGACCTATATCGACGGTTTTTAATAGTTCTAGTAGCATTAGTGACGATTCCTAAAGGTCATCAATAAAGCACGAAAAATACTGACACATCTATAATATCGGTTGGTAGATTCCAACTTGCACCAACTGTTTGGAAACCGTTCTTATAAGTGAGCAGTTATTTCATAAATTGTTAATTTACATTTAAACTATTACTTGACAATTTAAATTTAGTAAATGATAAAATCTAAATGATTTAAATTAAAATTTAGAAGTTTAACGTCAATTATTGTCTATCCCACTTACCCTCCTTCCCATCTTTTCCTATTTCTCTGTTTGCCGCCGCTATTTTTTTTCACTCAGTAATCGTAAAACGCATTCTCTTCTTCATCCATTGATTCCCATACCTATGCTTTCTAGATCCTGGGAATTTCACCAGCCAATCTACACTCAGAGCATCTGGGTTTTCCAAGGTGGCTTTTATTTATTGTTGACTTGAAACAAGTAGGAGAGTTTTGGGTCGGTGATGGCGGATGTATTCGATGAAAGGGCAGATGGCAGCATTGGCCAAGGCAAGTGTTCTTTCACGATCATGACGGTGGCTGCTCCATCTCTCACCATGCCTGCGTTGTTCATTGTGGAGGTGGGAAAGGGTCGTCCAGGTGGAGACCCATTAGGCCCCCTCTATATAGACATTGATAAGAAGTCAGTACGCTGCTCCATGGATCAGATTTAGTGAAGGTTGAGCTCAATTGGTTGGAGAATGAATTTAGAGGTTTAGAATGCCGCTTAATCTACTAGTTGACTGGGTTTTTTCCATTTTTTTTTGTGACAATTTGTTTTCCTCTTATTGGCTTTCAAACAAAGATAGGAAGTTGGGAGAAGCTAAAACGGAGATAAGGGCTTTGAAATTGTCTAAAAGACTTAGGGAGAAGGCTATTGAAGAGGTAAATGTCTCTATTTTTTTTTTCTTTTGAAATTTTATTCTTGATTTAGTGGTGACTTTCTGCTTTGTCATGATTCAAGAATCCTTTTTAAGTAACAGTCATTAGTCAATGCGTGATTTTTTAATACATGTCCTCTAAGAAGATAAGCTTCAAGTGACTGTTCTTCTAGTCTTTCACTAGGATTTATTTAGCTTCCCATGAATTGCCTTTGTCCTTGGTGACTTTAGATCCTGGCAATGTTGTTTGATTAATGTGATTCCTAGAATTGGATGGATACAATAGTAACTTATCTATCAACTTGGTGTTGGGATTGTTTCCATCCTTGACATTGTGGCTGTCCAACAAATAGCCACTTCCCTGAATATTACTTTTTTGTAATGTATAATTTATTTAGATTTGTTATTTGCAATTCAAAGTAGTATATTTTCCTTTCTCTTTTTGATGATTCGCAAAATAAAAAACCCATTAGCTATAGAATCTTTTATTCAAAGCATTATTTATCCTCCTGGCTCAATGACTTTTTTTTTTTTTCATTCTTTGTACTTGTACAGCTTGGGTTAACCGAATGGTTGAAACATTTATTGACCAAGATTTGTGAAGACTTGAGGTTTTGTTTTGACCTTCTCAATATTGTGGCTAGTCTTGCAACTTCATCATAGTTCAATAGGTTACTGAGTTAGATTTTGTTTCCTCTATTATATCATATCTCACCGAAGAGCTCTTAAAAGTGGAGGGAAAGCACAAGTTGACTGAATCTCTTCTTGAGAGAAAGATATTGCCAAAAATATTTTTTTTAGTCATTTTTCTTCCTGTTTCTCCTCCCTCCTTAACTACTTGCAAATGCAGTTTTCTTTTTGCATTTTGATTGTAATTTTCTGTCTTTAGACTTCATAAAAGTTCTGTCAATTTTTCCTCTCACGATAGTAATGAATTAGTTTGAAAATATTTGTGAACTTATTGAAAAAAGAATTACTTGTTTGCCACCTAATGATCATATTTTTTACCTTTGCATTTCTTTCTCTATTTTACTTTTTTCTTTTTTCTATTCACTTTTATGACTCATTCAAGTACATGTAATTTGGGTTTTTGAACTTTATTGAAAATTCTTTGCCTTGCAGGTTAAATTTATGGGAAAAATGGACCTAAAAGGATGACATAGTTTTTTAGGTTTTTTTATTCTAGGCACTTTAGTTGAGACTATGGCTAGTTTGTAAGGCCAGGCAAGAAAAAGAAAGAGTTTGTGAGTTTATGCTATATAAGAATAGTTGTGCACTGTGTTGCTTTGTATGAAATAATATTTGTTATCCAAATATTGCATTTTTTGTCCAATTTTAAAATATAAATACAATTAAATTGATTCAAATTTGAGGACCAATCTATTTTGCTATAGTAAACATTATAACATGACCTTGATAAATACCAAAAACACAAACACCATCTAATGATAGTAACGTGACTCAAAATAAACCTACCATTGGAATTACTTACACAAAAAGTCCGTTAATATAGCATATTCACAATGGTAATTTGATAGTCGTTATAGGCTTTTTGGATATACCGACAGATCTATTATACTATCGCTAAAGGATATAGCAACGGACTTCTAAAGACGGATTGCAAAACCATCGATATAGGCTATAATGACAGTTTCCAATGCTTTTAGTGACAAAATATGGGCATTACTAAATGGCATTTTTTTTGTAGTGTTTGCTCTTATACCCTGGATAGAGCATTTGCAACTATGTTTTCACTTTCTTTTTTTGTACATGATTTTGTAGTCGTATGGAAGTAATTTGATGATATATTTCTATTGTAGAGGGGTGAGAATACGTTGTTCCGTTGGATGCTTGAGGCTATTTGTTGTAAGTCTTAATAATTAAAGGTTTGCCAAGTTGCCGAATGACAAAAGTTTATAAAAATACCTTTTCAACCTTAACTCCAATCTCATCCATAAGTATATGATGTCAATTATACCACCAGTGAGTTAAGCACCGATCCCACATGAAATTGTATCATAAAAAACTCTACCAAGTATCAAAGTATGGTAGCTTCAACTTAAGCTAGAGCAAACAAATAATACAAACAAGAAATATGAGCTAAACTATCAAAATTGTGGATCACCTAGCCATTAAACTAAACCAATAGAATATACTATCCTAAACACATATTTACAAGGTATCTAAAGAATGGTATCTAAATTGGTTGCTACAATATTTTTTACTCAAGTTTATACCTAAATCATACTTCATGATAGTTATAGACTGGAAAACTCTAAAGTATCAACTCTCATTTTCCAAGGAAGGGTTGGTTAGTTTCTTAAAGCCTCATTAAATATTCTTACCCTACTAGATATTCTTTTAACTCCATTAGATATTTTGAGGAACCTTTAAGGTGAAGTTCTTCAATAAAGCCTTGTAGGAATAATTGTTTTCCCGAATCTACCTATTACCCATGCTCTATGAGTCCTCTTCTGACCTAGGAAACCTCTGTCAAGTCTTTTCCTAAGTCTAGCAAGTAGTTCAATACAAGTGGCACACAAATAAAGAATACATTCAAGCACAAGCTAAGAGAGCCAACAAACCACAGAAATAATCAATGAGTTATGTATTAACAAACATGAAATCATCCCAAATGGTTCATAAAATCCATAAAAACAAAAATTTTACACATATTTATAAAAATTCCAAAATAAAGAAAAAAAGAGTTAAAGGCTAAAAGAACCAAATCCAAGAAGAAATCCATGTTGTAGAAAAGTTCTCACTCCAATCTGAGGAAGAGTTTCCATCAAATTGGCTTCCTAGCTCCCTAATTTATAAGAACCCTAAGAAAACTAGCCAAAAAAATGAGTTTGGAAGCTTAGGGTCAAAAGAGATATCTTTTCGTAACCATTGGCCTAGGGCTTTTAAAAACATAGCAAATCCCAGTGCCATGGTGTTGAAGCTCACCAGATTTAATACCTTTTAGTATTTTGATCATAAATTTGTACACATGTATTAGATTGAGTTAATTCAAGAACCCATGTGAAGCTAAGAGGAGTGTTATAATTCATAACTACTCCAGAACCAAAAAATGCGAGAATAAAGTCACAATTTGGGTTGCAAATTGAAGCATTGTTTTTCCTCATGTTTCTTCCTTCCTTAAAATTGCCTTTTTGTTCCCTTTGTGCTCCACTTAGTTTAAACTACAAAACAACACAAAACTAAGTAAAAACATACATAAATATCTATAAAATTGTATAAGAGGTGGCCAAAGATATATAGACTTCATCAATGTATCACCCATAGGTAAGGTTCTCACTATGGAAACATTTTTAAGTTTTATATGTGGCTTGTAAGTTCTACATAAATGAAAAATGTATTTTGATTACTTAGATTTAATTAATTTCAAAATTTTATTAAAATTTAAAGAGTTGTGACTCTTCTAACAATTGTAACTTTTGCAAAGGACACATTTTTCAAGAATAATTGCGTCTCAAAATACATATATATATGAATAATTGTGTCTATTATGAGCAAAGTTATGTTTTTTCATTTTCTATATACATGAGTCATTTCACAAATATGAGAAAAAAATTTCATAGAGCTTTGTTGTATCCTATAGACATGTTCATAGTTATCCTCAAGACGTATTCCTAATGCTTTATAGGATGAAAATAATTGTCTTTAGGAACAAAAAATCATTTCACATCTTAAAGTCTTTCTTTATCTCTATCATCCCTTATTTTTCTAAAAGCTAAAGACAATTATTTCATGGAAATGGAAGTGAATATTGAAGTCATAGGCTTTCCTGATTTGAAGTAGGAATTCATGCATATAAAACTTGGCAGGCTATATAGTTATATAATCTATACAAATTAGGTGCCCATTTGATTGTTTGATGATTTTGATATTGATGTTCAATTCAATTAGTATATATTTAACTCTACATGATAACTCATCATTATTTTATTGTTTGCTGAGTATGAAATTGAAATAGATTAATTTTTTTGAGTTCAAATATGATGCACTCTAACAGCATAAAGTCGCATGTAAATCCTTGAAAGTGATTGCTCTCTGGCCACCATTAGTTGTATACGCTTCATGGAATTTGACTCAAATAGAATTGCCCCATGGTTAGGTGAGCAAAGTTTGCTTCAATTTAGTTGGATTAGGCCACAAAAAATTTAGTGCTTGTGAAATTGTTTAATAATGTTAACAAAAATTTTTCTCAAAAAAAGCATGCAAATGCTACTGGTTGTCTAATATACGATGCCAAAAAGTTGTACAAAACTAGATATGACATATTCTGTTTGCAATATGCAAGCAAACATAACACATAAACTTGGAAATCAATTTTTTCATGAATTTTGGAATATTTGCTCAAAGCAAAATATTTGAACTTGTTTTATTCAAATTATCATCTTGTGTTAGAATGATGTTCCTATAGAAATAGAATGAAAAAAACTAATGAGCACAAACCATTTAAAGGTGGATATTTGCTATGTGGAAGTGCTATTGTTGGTAAGAAGGAAACAAAATAAGAAGAAGAAATAGAAGAATTAGAATAGGAAGAAAAGAGCTTTGAGGCATGAAAATCACTTTTCCTTAATGCAAATATTTTCCCCACTATATATGCACCAAGAAATTGCCTCCAGGAAACAACAAATCAATATGAGAAAACTGGACTAAATTGTGAACAAACTATTGCATATTTATATTAGATGAAAGGTTATAACTATCTATTTGAATGGATACGATTCTTCATGAACATATGTATCCATTGAAAAAGTTACAAATGTTAGAAAAGACATAACTTTTCATAGGAAATGTCACAAGTATTAGAAAAAAGAAAACCTTTCATAGAAAAAGTCACAAGTACTAGAAAAGACACAACTTTTCCACAAGAAAAGTCAAAACTATTAGAAAAGACACAACCATTCCATTACCCTTGTAAATTTACAAACTTATACTTGGAATATATAACCTCCAACAACTATAAATTTGGAAACTAATAAAAAAATTATATTGCAAATTGATATCAAAGTTTGTCTCTTTGGTTGTTGAAGATAAGGAACTAGAATGATGGATTAAATAATGTCATCTAAAATAGAGTTGTGCCCATAATTGTTGTGATTATTTTTTTGCATTATGATATTAAGACTACTATGTTAAAGGCATATAGTGAAGTGTACAATGAAAGTCTAAACATATTGGTGCATGACAAGATCATGTCTGTGATTAAGATTGAATAGATTCATCACTCCTCGCTCCATCTAAAAAAGGATGAAACTTATTCCTCTTTTAGTCATCCCAAAAAAAGATGAAACATTTGCCTTTTTGAAAAGTTTTTAATATCCAAATTACTTTACTTTCTTCATTTAAACTCTCACAATACAAAACACAAGAAGAAATATTTTCTGTTTTAATTTTCATTAAAACTTTCACCACACAAAACCCCGAATGGAATATTTTCCTTTTTAATCATAATTTAAACTCCCACTACGTATAATCCAAAAAGGATTTTTTTTAATTTCAGGGGCAAAAATGAAAAAAAAACATCATAAACTACATACATTTTAATTTTCATGCTTAGAGAAACACATCATCTTTTATGAGATGAAGGGAGCATTATTTATGTGAAGTTTGGACATAATTTGGTAGAGATTTGGTTATCTCTACAATGAGAGAATTGAGACTTAAACCCTAATTAAAAGTACTTGTAATGGGAGTCCAACTTTAAGTTAGTCAAACACTAATTCTAAACTTCAATTGTTAAAAGGAAGTTATAATTATGTGCTTATATGCACTATATAAGTTTTATACTCTTGAAACTAGTGTAAATAGTTATTGTAATTGGTACAATGAGTATGTACTCTAAATAAAATTACTACAATTTGTAACTATAAGTAATTGGGACAAATTAATTGGTGAAATTTCACCTATATGGTGCTGACATTATAAGAGAAATGCAAAAAAAATGACTAAAATGAGTGACTAATTTTTAATCATCAATCCTTTTCAATAGCTTCTCAGTCGCCTGCTTGTGGGGCTCACTTTTGAGCAACTAAGGAGCAACCAAATATTTTTATCACCAACATTGCAGTCGCAATTCAGTAGCTTCTTAGCTTGTAAAATTTTTAATACCAATCCACATTTGACCTCTTCAAACTTCTCATAATCATCTAATCAAAATCACACCAAAACTTTCATAATTCACTGCCTCATCTGCCTTATAGAATTATCTCAAATCTCTTACCTTTATTTCCCTGATCTCAAAATCTCTTATCTCTCTTGTTAAGCAAGTAGAATAATCTTTAATTTAGTTTTTTATTCTCTAAATTTCTAATGGCTTGTGCAAAGTAGACGACTAGGAAATTGACCTGAGGGAAGACTCCAAGGAAGCAATTGGCCATAAAGGTGATGTGAAAATCCGCTCTGGCAACTAGAGGTGTGAAGAAGTCACACAAATTTAGGCCTTAGATGGTGGCTCTCTAGGAAATCCAAAAGTACCAGAAGAGCATGAAGGTACTTGACTCTTTCTGCACCTTCACGGCTCAGGCTCCAATGGTGGCCCTTGGCCTTAATATCGTAGTTGCCTTCTAGATTCTTATGTCTGCCAGTGCTATTGTATTCTCTCTCATCGCCTATATTTTGGTCTCTTGAAGCATTGAATTATTTGGAAGATTATTATTTGGTGGATTTGTTTGAGTTTCTTGGATCAACATCTCATGTACATTCACATTGACATATGTATGGTAGTAGGTGTTTATCTGGGCTTGGTATTATCAGATGGAGTGACTAAAGAAATGGGAGAAGTGACTGATACTACTAATTAAACTAAAAAGCATGGGTAAAGTGAAATGGGAGGAGTGACTAATACTACTAATTAAACTAAAAAAAAATGGGTGGAGCGAGTGGTCGCAGACCAGTTGCTATACACTAGCAACTAGGATTTCTGTCACTAATTGACCGTTATTCAGTGGCTTATTATAATTGACTGTGGTTGGGATGCCAGTCATTTTCGTGCATTTATCTTGTAGTGTGAAGTGATGCCATTTCAATTAAGAATATTGAAGAATTTCGTATAAAGACTAAAAAACCTAGATTAGCATAAGGCTATATGTAGTAGTGCTAATGTAGAAAAAAATTTTGATTAAATTTTGATGAATGTTATGTGTGTTATATCTTTGGTTCTAATATAAGGAGTTGATGTTCAAATCTTCATGGCACCAATAACTTCATTAGTACTTTGAGATATACACACTAATTGAGGGTTCAAATCAAAAAATACTTTCTTGTATGAACTACTGAAGAACATGCATTTTTCAAGGCATTGGAAATTTCCAACATGATGAGCCATCGGAGAAAGGGGAGACAATTTTCCAATGACTGAGCGTTGGAAATTTTAAGACCATGTTTTCTAGTGGTATTGCTGTTGGAAATTTCCAACGCATTGAGCTGTTGGAAAGTTTCCAATGGCCTAACTGTAAGAAATTTCAAAATTCCAACTTTCAACAATTAGACCATTGAAAATTTACAATATGAAAGCCGTTGGAAAAATGAGGCTATTCAATCAATAAATTTTACAATTGTAGAAAGTGAAGTAGTATTTTTAAAATATTTTTTATAAATAATAATAATAATAATATGATGTATAATAATCTATATTTATATTATCATATATTATAATGTATCATAATATATATATATATATATATATAAGTGTCTATTAAGCCAACCAAACCCAAACCTAACCAAACCCTAACTATATATAGCTTCATATCTTGTCCCTCTCATCTCTTATCTATCTCTATTGCCTTCTCTCCGCAGTTGCCATCGCGTCCTCCATTTGCACCGTCCTTCCACAGCCCTCCGTTCGCCTCTCATCATTCTTATCATTGTTCTCCTTGCCCTCTTCACTAGCCTCACCAACCGTCGCTAGAACAGATGGCAGCCTCCTCAATGGAAAAAACGGCAGATAAAGTGGCAGCCATTTCATCCTTACAAGGTGCATATCTAATTTTGAATTAGGAGTGCATATCTAATTGTTGTTGGTTTAGATCAATTTTGAATTAGGTGATGACGAGATGAGCACAAGCCGAGGCAAGGGAGGGCGGTGCGTGGCAGGGCCGGGAAAGCAGAGGTAGCAAGGAGGTTGAAGAGGGCTAGACTGGAGGATGTTGAGACTTGAGAGTGAGAGCTAGGAAATAGGATAGGGATAGTGAGAAGGGGTTTGGGGGATAATAGGGTTAGGAGGGTTAGAGTTAGGCTTAGGTAGTGGGTTTATGTAATGGGCTTGGGTGGTTGGTGTATGGTTTTCGGGTTAAATCGGGTGAAATTGGGTTTGACCCAAACTAATCCGATTTTCACTTCTCAGAATCGGTTCGGCTTTAAGTCAACCCGAATCCTACTTAATCGATATATTGACCCAACCTTAACCTGATCCTATATGTTGGGTTTCGGTTCAGGTTTTGAGTTTGGGTTAAAAGCTTTCACCTATAAAGTTAGGGTAAATGTCACTAATTGTCCCTAAATTATATCTCATATTGCTTAATCATCCCAAAACTATCAAGTGTTGCACCAATCGTCCTTAAACTATTTAATTGTTGCCATATTTCATCCTGCCGTCAACTAAACCGTTAAAGATGGATGGAAAAGTGGTGTCACATCAGCAGCTATATCATTTTTTCATACTATATCAGCAGCCACATCATTTTTTAATCCATTTTTAGTAGTTTAGTTGACGGCAAGATGAAATGGTAACAATTAAATATTTTGGGGATGATTAGTGTAACACCTAATAATTTCGGGACTATTAAGCAATATTGGTATAGTTTAGGGACAACTAGTGTTATTTACCCCTAAAGCGATCACATAACTTACAAACTATAGGGAATTGTTAGAACTTCCTTAAGTTCCATGTGTAATTTGTAAGTTTTACAAAATTTATTTTGATTATTCTAATTTAATTAATATCATAAATTAATTAAAATTCAAAGAGTTATAACTCTTCTAACAATTGTGTCTATTCCAAGAGACATTATTTGCTAATGGTTGTATTGTGTTTGTTAGGGGAAAGAGTTGTATTTTTTTTCCATTTTCTATATTAACTGAGTCATTTCACAAATTTGAGAAAGATTTTTAATATAATTTTGTTATATCCTAGATGCACATTCTTGGTACCTTGTAATAGGAGAATAATTATATTTAAAAAAGTAAAATCTTCTCACGCTCAACTCTTTTTTAATCTCCATCCTTGTTTATTTTTCTAATAGCCACTTCTCTATAGCAATCACGATGGCCACAAACTCTTCGTACCTGAAGGACTTTAACGTGCTTAAGGTATAGAGCTTTGCTTATGTTGTCATGCAACTTCTATCTCTCATTTCATACATTACATGCATCTGTCTTCACGATCAAGGGCTCCTTAAAGTTGGGAATTGCCAGGACAGGTGGTCCACAATAGAATTAGAACCAATAGAAACATTATCGTTTAGGATTTTGTGAAGTTTTAGTCATGTAGCACTACATCTTCAATTTAGAGAGAAGAAATACAAAATTCTATAGCTCCCATCTCTTGCAAAGCAGCTTGCTATAGTTCCTTGTGCGCCAGTGGTTATATACTTATATTATCTTCAAAAATCGATCATCTTTTAGCCCTTCAGTTTTTAAATTAAGAGGGTCAATGTGACAGAATGAAATAGATAATAGAGGAATTTTATAACTTTTTGATTAAGAGATCTAAGTTTATGAACCAACTCATATAGTTTTTTGAAGTTTTGGGACTTGAATTTACGTAAGTAACTGAGTTGTGGGCAAAGCCTTAATGTGATTTGGGTAAATAGAGGAGACCATTTGTTAGTTAAGCCGATACTTAATATAGTGTCCAAGACCCATGTGGTCGGGGCGAATCATAAAGCAATTATATCATCAACCTTTCGTTTTAATTTTAAATATGCATAGTTTTTAATTTTTAATAAATTTCTCTTAGCGTATTTGTTTTATAGTCAATAAGTTCTTATTCTATCGCATAATTTATAATTTTCCTAACTCATTTAACTGGGATTCTACGCTAAGCCATACTTAAAATAGTGCTGCTATCAAAATAAAATTGGCAAAGATTTAGAAAAAAAAATTTTTTTTTTTAATTCATTCACCCATCAATTGTTTTTTTGATTTTGTGCAAATACTGATTCTTCCCTTTTATCCTAGGAATTACGCTCTATTCCAAGTTTTTTGCACTATTCACCATTCACTATTCACAGTAATTTATCTATAATTTTTTATTTAATATTTTAGTACATAAATGAAAAAAATATACATAAGTGCTAAATAAAAAATTATAATTCTCAAATATAATTTTTTATAAAATTTTTCTAGAAAATAATAACATAAATATATTTAATTCAAAGATAAGTAAAACAAAATGAAACTAATGAAAGATCATGTGGGAGAAGGACCAGGTCTAAGTAGACCTAGTTCTATGTCCAGTTAAATTCAACAAAGTTGCAAAGGTCAATGGTCAAGGAAGCATGTTCGACTATAATTAATTCAGGCGAGTTAACGTGTTTTTCGCATTTTCAGGTGGGCCACGTTGTGGGCTTCGATTTCTTGTTCCAATAATAACTCTTATGTTCAATTTTTTTACACCTTTTGACCAAAGCTCGCCATGTGTAGATTGAAGGCCACGTGTGTAGATTTTTTTCATCTTTGCTTCCTCTGATGCTAAGCTCACCATGGAAAACAGCTGATTTCCAGCTGCAGTCCCTGCCATCACATCGCACCATCATGTTTCTCACCAATGAAGACTGGCCCCGTTGGTTCCATATCTGGTACTATCTTCTTTATTTGTGAATTGAGATCTATGCTATCTTAAATAGGCTTCAATTCTTCTTCCAAAGCAACTTGTGGATTTGGATTCAGAAATTTTTGGTTGCGGTGGCGGTCATAGGAAGTGGATGGATTCAAATGGATAGTTAAGAAAAACAGTTTGGTTTAGGTTGTAAATAAAACACTACTAAGTCACTTAGAAAACATTTCTTCACCGAGGGCCCCACCTTAATCAATAACACGATAATATTTTTCTGTTAAGTCAAAATGAACTGGCCCTTATCTTACGCTTCTATTTTAGTGTTAAAGAGTCTCAGTTTTCTAAATTGGTCCCAACACTTTAATAAGATATTAATCTTTAGTCGTAAATTTACAGGAAGATAGTTGTTGAATATTAATATTTAGTCCTAAATATATAGAAAGATAGTTATCAAATGTAAACACCGTTAACAGAGAGGAAAAACTACTAACTGAAAAAATTCATTAACTATTAAAAAATTATTACACAGTTTAAATTTACTTAAAGATGATTACCAAAGAATTTACATTAGAATTTTAAAAAAAGTTGAGCTCAAATAGTTGTAGTGATTTTTCTTTTATTTTCTCTTCGTCAGCTACATGACAAAAAGGCTTAGGATCAACTATTTATACCGTTATAAAATTTTTGCACACATTTAAAAAAGTGAAAAATATTAGGGGTCCAGTAAAAAATAGTAGAAAAAGAACAAAAAAATGTGGGGGAACTCAATTAATCTGATACTAGCAGTAATTCTTTTTGGATTAAGTTGAGTTAGGTGAAAAGGGTGTAAAAATAAAAATAAATTATTTTAGGTGTAGTTGACTTAAATTAAAATGAATTGACTTCAAATAAACATATTGTTATGTTTGCAATTTATTTTATGGAAGTAAAATTACTTTTTGATGAATAGAGGTGGTAGAATTTGACTTCATATATATCAGTCAATTTCGTAATAGAATTTACCTTTGTATAACAGTATATGGGGAAGCTTGTTTTGGATTAATGGGATTAATGGGATTAATGAGGGGTCATTATTCGCGGGTCATAAACGGGTTTCTCACGGGTCAAAGTGACCCGCATCTGTGGGTGGAAAAGTAGTCAACATTTTCATCTTATTTATGTTCACCTACCACCATCTCTCCCTCTGCATCTCTGAATATTCAACCTCCAGTTCTTCAGTAATTCATTTGTCCATTTCTTTATCTTCATATTGAATTTGTTTTGCCTCTGGATCCGGGCCTGGCTCACCTGCTTATCTCGCATCCTATTGATCTTGTAGTCTTGTACGTCATTGGGTCGCTGTCGTAGCCGGGATCGCCATCACCAACACCCACAATCCCCACCATCCTGAAATCGAGTCTTCACTAGTGCTTGAGGTGCTTTTAGATCTACTCATCGCCACGGTGAGGACTAAAGTGCTCCGGCTGGACCTAATTGACCTCTTGAAGGTGTTTTCCAGCTTCGTGCATGTAAGCTCGATGGCGGTAGCAACTGGCCATAGTGGATCCAATTTGTCTCCGTCTAGTAGGCTAGGTTCGGTTCGCCCACGTTGGATCTGGTGCAAAAAGAACCCAGTCGTCATTATACTTCATTCTGTGGAGCTAGAATTAAGAAGGAAGAAAACCATCCAATTTCTCTGCTATGGTTGTTGTCGAGAGACGAGAGAGAAAGCACATATAGCATAAGAGTGTAAATAACACCAAAATAAGGCCCATTTTCATAACTAATCTCATGGGTCCCTCCGAGCCGAACCCAATCCAATTTTAACCCGCAAAAAATAAGTCCACATTAATTAGATTAAAGCAAAATGAACTCACCCTATGTAGATCTAACATACTCTAGTTAAATTAATAGGCACCTCCACTTGCCCTATGACTTCATACATGTATTTTCTTGCTTGAATATTAATGTACGGAATGTATTATAATCGTCAGGTATATATGCAAGTGAGCTGCAGCTTCTGTGTTAATTTGTGGCTGCGACTTTTTGTATTTTGGCATTCCAAAAATGTTGATGTACTGTTGTACAATTTAACCAATTTAAACACACTCACTTTTTTTTTTCTTTTTTCTTCTTTCTTTGGTCAGGTGGTAACGTTTTTTTGACTTGAAATTGGATTTACAACCTTGATTATATTATAGACATATGTCTAATTAAATATACTGATTAATCCTCACTCCATATATAACCCAATACCTAGCCCAAAATTTGACAAATTCCCTTGGATTCAAATTCTCCTTATTAAAAACCCCTACCACATTGGTACTATAGCTAGTGGATCGTCATCACTCTAGACTAAGAATAGTTATTTTAGTATTAACTTTTTGTGTGCATAATTAATGACTTCTTTATGAAATTAATCGTTTACATTTTTAATTTTATAACTAGATGACTTCCATAATGATCGACTACAACCGTTTACCTTATGCGTTATGATTATGGAATTTCTTCCAAAACACTTGAAACATAAAAAAAATCTTCCAAAGCAATATATCATGAATTGTGAGGTTCCTAACAATTTCCCAAACAAATGTAACTGTTTGCACATGAATTGAGGGCACAAATAGAAATTTATTAGTTTTTTTTTAGGAATTTAACATAAATTAAATTGGTTGTTAAGTTGATTTTTAGATAATAATTGATGTTATATGTACTTGAACAAAAAAGAAATATTAAATTTAAAAATTATTTTTTAAACTAAATAGTATGACTATCTTAAAAGAATTTAATGACTTATTTATGAAATTAATCACTTTCATTTTTTATTTTATTATTAATGACTTCCATAATGATTGACTACAATCATTTACTTTATGTTTTTCTCTTCCTAGAATTTCTTTATTTACATTTTGTTTTCATAATTTTGCAGTCAATTATTTTTTTCCAACTGCACTTTTATTTATTTACTTTAGTTTATCTAATTTCAACAAATAAATAAATATTATTGTCCACTTGTGTAATTTTAATGTTAGTCGGGGCCGTTTTATTTATTGCCTTTCATTTTTTCAATAGCACTTTTATTTACCTATTTAAACAAATAAATAAACACTACTGTCCACTTCTCTCATTTTTAATGTTAGTTGGGATGAAAGCTTTCAAGCCGATAGACAACCTTCTCCAACCAATCATCATTTTCAAATCTCCACTACAACAAAAGGGTATATAAGCAACATAAGTTTACTAGTGTTGTTAAATAAATGTTGGAAAAGGCCACATCATTATTTACATTTTTGAATAAATATGGGTAAAGATTTATTTAAGCCTAACTAATTTTATAAAATGCAGCTAAAGAACCTTATAAATGCGACAATTTTAAAAAAGCAGAACCTTATAAGTGCAACTGTTGTTGATCTAAGTTGATTCTTACTATGAACACCATCACTCAGCCTTTGTGACTACATGTGTAGCATCCTTACCTTGAATAACGCCTTTCCAAGAAGACTACAGAACCGGATTCCTGCACTAGTTGTACTTGGGTAGTTAATTACTTGTCCTATTTTAAAACCTTTTATGCATCTGGTTATTAACCTAATATGCATTATGCATTCACTTACTTTAACTTAAATTTTACTTTAAGAAAATGAAATAAAAATGTTGACGACGTTTATAAAACATAAGTCAAAGCATAAAAGATAAGTATATTTACTATAAGTAATAACTGTGCATGTGCATCATTATATAGGTAAAAAACATGTCCAAAAGCAACTAAAATGTTACTCGACCTAGAGATATTGGAGGCCAAACAAGCATACATACATATACTGAAGAACTACTACTGAGATTCATAGTCCACTTTGTCCTTCCTTATGGCACTAGCCTCTACAAGGCTACAAGACAACTATAGTTAGCACAAAAACTTAACCAGTAAAACTAGAATCAGTATATGATTCACTAGGTGGTTACCTACATGAATGCATTAGCACAACAATCCTTAACAGTTATCGGCTCCTTACAGACAATCTCTGCACAACAACACTAAAAAGATGAAAACCCAAAGATTCTTACTAAAGGATTTGGGTACCTGCAAACAAAAATAAAACTTGCAAACAAAAACCCGAGGACACTCATATATATAATATGTGAAATCTACTATGGGCCTTATGTAGTTTGAGGCTTAACATATGCGCATATATTCAAGTTCCTTAGGACCTTATATCTTCTTAGCCCTTGCACAAACATCAGCCTGTGCCTAGCGAGTTTTTGGCCCTTAACTCGCTCATAGCAAGCCTTGGCTTGCTAACGTCCTAGTGAGCTAAGCTTACTAAAAATCTTTCCCTTTGTTGTTGTGTAGGTGAACATGGTAGATGCTCCTTGCCTGAGTTCCCACATAATACCTTAAGTCCTTGGCTTATCTAGGCCACTATGGTACTAAACCTCCACCTAAGTTGGTGCAATAGACTCCCACTTGGTGTCTTGAGCTAATAAGCTCACCTAGATCGCCAAGGTACTAAGCCTTGCCTATTTAATCTACCGAGGATGCCCTAAGCTTTCACCTATGTCTTAAGTCACAACTTGGCTAGGCCATAAGTGCACTAAGCCTTCATTGATGGTGCTTTGCTATCCACCATTACTTGGTTCACCCTATTACGGTAAGATTTCTTTTGGATGAACTTAATTCTTTGGGTTTTGAAAAACCCTTCATGTGCACTAAGGTTTCTTATTGGTGTCTTAAGGTCAAGACTCCAATTAGAATACCAATGGTGCTAAAACCCCTTAACCTTTCTTAATGGCCTTATTGTAGTGTTCCATGCTCATCCTAGATCATTTTCCTTTATGCTTTTTTTGTACCCGAGAAAACTTGATCAACAAACTAGTGCTTTGAGGAGCTATGAAGGGTACTAAGGTACCATTGGCCATTTTTCACCCTAAGGCCTTTTAGGCACTTATTGACCCCTCACTTTGAAGTAAAATACAAAAAAAATCTAAACCAATTCAGCTCTAGGTGAAAGCAAGAAATTTGTAAATCATTCTTTTAGCTTTATGAGTAATCTTGAATTGTCTTAATTGGATACCCGAATGAAAAGTTGTAGAAAAAATGCTATAGCATTTCAATGCTGTTAGGTCCTATCGCCACCTTCAATGTTGTAGTGCCACAAGCAATTCTATCGGGTTCCAGATTTGGGTTCTGGGCATTGCAGTGCCACTTGGTGAAAAGGCACCAAGCCCTCGAGCCCAGCATCACCAATCTGCATCCATAGCATGATTGAAGGCCTCCCAAGGCACCTAAATCTTCATACTAAGCCCTCCCAGGCTCTAGTCCATTAAAACAACTACAATATGCCATTACCATGCCAAACTAACCAAGCATCAAGGGCTAAATTGCACTACCTAAGAGCTTGATTACCACTAGTCCAGCATAACACAAACCTCACCATAACAATTTATATCTCACAAACCACTTGAAACCAACATTCAAGCAACTAAGACATGCATTATAAAAGTATTTAAACTAAATCCCTCACCTCAATCTAGGAGAAGAAGCTAGCAATCAAACATCCACACCAAGAACTTGGCTTCCATTAGGGCTCTTATTGTTCCAAGCAAATTCAACACAAAAGGCACCAATTCAAGCTCATTCTTACTAGACCCAAGCTTATGGAAGCTCAAGAAACAAAGAATAATTAAAGAACAACTAGTACCAACCGTATTTAGAGCTTTCCTAGCTTAAAAACATGAATTTGAGCTCAAATCAAGCAACCCATATAAAAACAAGCTCCTCTACACTTGGGTTTTTTTATGAGGCTTTGATTTTCACCAAGAATTAATGTTTTGGGTAAGATTTGGCTATGGAATTGAAAAGGAAAGGGAAAGCTACCAGAATGGGAGGTTGAAGATAATGAATAGAGCCCAAAAATCCTCCCCAAATGTGTTTATAACAACCTTCCACCCAAAACCCCCTGAACTTATTTAATTTTTGCAAAAAAACTCCATGCTCAAATAGTAACACTAGCTTAGGCAATTTTATCCTTTACTTTGGTTTCTTGTCACATTGGTTCAAAAAGATATCTTATGAGCTAAAATACCAAACCTATCACCTTGGGGTACAAAATGATGACTTTGTCCCTAGTGACACTTAGGTGCCAAAATGACCAAGGAATCGTGTAACCCGTAATAGACTTGCTTGACTAGCTAATTCAAACTAATTGAGGCATTAAATTTGACGTGTTTAGCAAGTTTTACTTAAGCGTTGAAGGTCAATTGTCTAGAAGGCCATAACAGCGTACGTCCACATGTCAAATCCTTCCCCCGAAGCTTCCGCTACAAGAATAGCCTTCCTACTGAGCAAGGCCAATCTCATTTTTAATAAAACACATGTTAAAGAGGTGAAAAAACTACATATACTAAATTGCATCATATGATTTAAATAAGTACAAGAGGATTTGGCTAAACGTAGAGGATAGGTGTTAGCCGATAAACACATGCCACTTGATAATGCTAAATACTTAGAGATAAAAACAACCTAGAAAAGTACTATTAATTCATTTGTCTCTAATATACCCTCATAACATGGAGGATCTGTCAAAGACTCTAATCTGGGTTAGTAATGTCTGAAACCAAGCTTTGGGGAGAGGTTTCATTAGAACATCTGCTAGTTGATGTTCCGTCAGGATGTAACAAATGTGTAGCACCCCTGAGCTTACTTGTTCCCGAATAGAATGAAAATCAATGGCCACATGTTTCATTATTGAATGGAATCTTAGGTTGTCACATACATAAATTGCACCAAGATTACCTCAATACAAGTTTGTAGTTTGCATATTAGAGTAGTTGATTTAATATAACAAGGGCATAAGCCAGTCAATTTCACATGTAGTGTTGGCAATTGAGCAATACCCAACTCCAGTGGAGGACCTGGCCATTATGTGCTGATGTTTGGAGGACCATGAGATTGGAGTTTGTCCAAGAAAGATGACATAGATCAAGGTTGAGTGGCGATTATCTGAGTTACCTGCCCAATCAGAGTTAGAAAAGGCTTGGAGGCGAAGAGTTGAATTGTGATGAATGCGAAGACCATGGAATGGTGTAGCTTTGAGGTATTGAAGCAACTCCTTTAGAGCTATCCAGTGAAGGGCTGTTGGATGATACATGAATTGAGAAAGCTAGTTCACAGCAAAGGTGACATTTAGTCATGTGAAGCAAACATGCTGAAATGCTCCAATAAGTTGATGAAATTTGTGAAGAACCGTCCTAATAAATACCTAATTAATTTATTAATTACGTTAAATTATTATATTGCTTAATCTAAACTCTTAACTAGGCCAGAATCATTCCTCATTTCTAGGATTTTTTACCAAGATTTACTATGTAAATCCTAGCCACTTGCCTAGCTTTTAGCATTTACTTAAGAGTTAAGAAAAAAAATTTATTTAGTTCCAATAAAACACTTAAGTTTATTAAACTAAGATAGTGGTTTGGCGGGATTTAAAGAAAACATGAATAAAATATGTGCAGCCGTGTAAAAAAAAAAACATTTTAATGCTCATGCATGCACAAGTAATATATCATGCCAAACCATGGATGAAAACTATGCTCATATCAAGTAAATACTATGACAATACAATATCTAAGTGTTTTGCCTATCAACCTAAGCAAGTAAAGTCATGGGTTGATAAGCCTAACCCGAATTAATAATAATACATGTTACAGTTATGCTAAGTCAAAGTCAATATCAGTAGACCTCCTACTAGCTACTACTACTATGCTACAAAATCTTCATGACCCGAATGATCGATAGGCCTACCTTTGCTCAGGAGAGAGAAACCCAAGCAAGTAATGACCCAAGAAGTCCTTGCCCGACTACTTTGCTGTACAAGGCAAATATATTTAGAGTTAGACTCTGACCATAAGTGCATGCAACATATGAAAAATGAACATGTAGTGTATGCAAAATGTACCTATGAAAAACTAACAAACAAGTATCAAATAATCTCTGTAGATTATTTGGCTCCTGGATGATGTTATCTACACATTAACAATAAGGGTAAGTATATTAAATACTTAGTAAAACATTATAAAACAAACAATACATAACAACATCACACATAATATACCATATGCACACATTGCCATGCATGCATGAACTTTGCCCATAAACTATATAAGCATGCCATGAGTTCTTAAGGCGTGGATTATTATATAATGATCATCATATCATGTCCTTTTCGGTAAATGAGTCCTGATACTTTACAAACAAGCAAACATACCAACAAACAAACAAACAAACAAAACAAAACACTCATTGATCCATTTTTGCCTTTGAGCATGCATCTTTGCATTTGCCCTCAGGCTTGCCAATTTTCGCTAGCTCAAAACTCCCTTATTGTATACAGCAGGGTTTGACCATATTTTGTATGGATCATAGTGCCAATGGATGTATCTTGGCCATTTTAGGGCCTATTGGCTTGATAAGCCCATGTGTATGCTTACTTATCGCCTAAGTTATTTACTAGGCTTAAGTGCCGTTTGGGCCTTAGTTTCTACCATGGGCTCCCCCTCATGGTTCATGCCCAAAGCATAACCCAAGGCCCAAATGGAAACCCAGCCCCTAGAACATGCCCATATGACCCCCTAGGTGCACACAGCCATGAGGCCGTTGGCATATGCACACGCGCACCCCTCGTAGTGCCATCGGGAGCCCCTTAAGCACACACGACGGCGTGACCCCTTGGGCGTACCCATGTGCACCATGTCACCCCCAAGTCACTATGCTTCTAGGAACCTAAAATACTCATGCACCTAGGAGCCCATGCCACACACGCACAACCACATACCGAGCCCTTAAGCTCGATCACAACACCTATACACCCAAACTGAGGCACACCTTTCTTGTGCTTACCAAACCTTGAAGGTTCAGCCACACTCATCTACCAAGCAACCAAGGCTTGATCCACACACCATTATACAGCCCATGCACCAAGGACACCACTTATTGCCCAAAACTAGGAGCTAGGTCTGACCTTAGTGCCACATGAGCCCTATTTGGCTCTATTGGTCACTTCATGCCTTTTTTGCCCTACCCTTTATCCTAGCTTTTACCAAGCTAAAATATGGCCAAAGATTCTTAATGAGAGAAGGGCTAGAACACCTTACCCTTGAATAGATCACCACCTTGCAAGCTCAAGTTTGAAGCACCAAGAATCCTTTTGCTAGTCTCCTTAGAGTCCCTTATCTATATAGTAAAATAACCACTTGAACAATCAACGTTTTAGCCCAGTAGAAACATTTTTTATTGCACATAAACAAACCAAAATGGCCTCCTTACCTTAGCAGAAAATCTCAAACCAAAACTCCTTTCCAAAGCTCTACGGTTCTCCTTCTTCTTACCAAGTTTAACCTTAACAGCCAAGGGTTTTTTATGAGTATAATGTTGTTGTTTAAAGAAGATAAAACTCAGCTCTAGTAAAATCAAGTTTCTCACCTCAATAAACAGCCCAAAATCATGGTCATCTCTTAGAGAAAAACCAAACTCCTAAGTCCTCCATTGCAACAAACACATTTTCTCCTTGATTTCTCACTTACAAGCTCTTTTCCTTTTATTTTAATTTCATTTTTTTTTGTGAGTTCTTATATGTTTGAGGGTTTAGGACGTGCTAAATGGGAAAAGGAAGAAAAGAAAGTGAGCAGGTGTGTTTGGGGATGAATAAGGATGGAAAATGGGTGAAAGGGTTAAAGTGGTAGAGGATTAAGGCTTTTACATAGATAGTAGTGGTTTAGGCTTCTTGTTTAAGGGAAATTGGTGCTCTTCCACATTTTTGGAAGCTTATTTTCTGCCTCAAAACTAGGTTTCCTCATTCCCTGAAGTTTCCAAGAGGTGCTTGGGGTGAAAGTGCCTTTTAGGCCTCATAACCCTTAGTTAAAAGGATGTCACTTCCATAAAATTCTCAAATATGTCTCAATTTGAACTTAAAATCATAGATTTTATTTCCTCCAATTCCAAGCATGTATTTTCCTACTCTTGGCCAAGGTTGACTCTATTTTACCAGGTTTGTCTTGGGTTTGACCAAGTTTGATTAATCAAAATTACTAAAATGCCCTTTTTAGCTTCATTTATAAGAAAGGTCTCAAAATTTGTCAATTTAACATCAAACTTCACCAAATGTCACTAAATGGTTTCAAATACCATTTATCACCTTCCTAGACCTTTTTTTTTTTACCATATTTGACCTAAAAATTACCATTTTTTCCCTTCCTCACTTCTTTAGCAAGAAAAAGCAATCTTTGGTCAAATTGAGTTCAAATTTCATTGAGATGTTCATTTCACCTCTAGAAGCTCAATTATATCTCTTTTGATAATATTTTGACCTTGACATGCCATATAATGAAAATTCCCCTAGTTGCCCATGTGGTGCATTTACCTTAGATTTTTAATCATATGGACTCCAAGGACTAGTTGAGTCATTCACTTGACTTAAACCTAGCTTGCAAGTGCAATATTATCAAGGACTATATAAATAAAATAAATTAATTACCTTATAAAATGAAGGTTCTCATAGAATTTTGATGGATCAATAGAGGAAAGGTGTTCATCTTTATGAAGACCAGTAGATGAGGAAATTAGTGTGTTCATCTTTTTTGCACCCTTCATGTTGGCTCGAGTAAGTATGTATGCAATATACTTGTGCTGCAAGAGGAATAGTCCAATGGATGTGGTAACAACTTTAACGCTGAGAAAGTGGTTTAGGTTGCCAAGATCTTTGAGAGAAAGTTGAGGTGCCAATTGAAATAAAAACTGAGTAAAAAACTTGGAGCCACTACAAATGAGAACAATGTCATCCACATAAGTTAATATATAAGCCTTAACGCTACCATGTGTATAGATGAATAACGATGCATCTAAATACAATTTAAAGAAGCTTATAAAAATGAGAAATGAACTGAGAGGGTTGTCCCATGCCCAGGGAGCTTATTTAAGGCCATAGATAGGCTTTTTGAAATGGCATACATGATGAGGATGAGCACGATCACAAAGATTAGTGGCTGTTACATATATACTTCTTCCTCAAAATAACCTTGAAGAAAAGCATTTTTTACATTTAGTTGGTAAAGAGGCCAATTTTGTGATATAGCAATGGACAGAACAGTTCTCTTAGTGGCAGGCTTGATGACAGGACTAAATGTGGCCTGAAAATCCACTCCAGACCATTAGTTATAGCCTTTAGCAACCAATCGAGCCTTATGAATTGTTTCATCAAGATTTTTTTTTATTCAAAATATCCATCGGTAGCCAATAATATTATGATGGGATTGCATATGAACAAGCTTCCAAGTGTCATTTCAAAGGAGAACATTGAAATCTTCAGCTATAGCATTTCTTCACTTAAGATGTTTCATGGCTTGAGATGGACGGGTAGGTTTAAGGGAGGAAGGTATGGAAAAGCCATTTAGGTTTAAATATATTGTTTTTTTTGAATGTGTGACCATAAGGTGTGTTCAAGTTGCCATGGGTTAATGAATGGGTGAAGGAGAAGGTTCACTGTATGAGGGTGAGGGAGAAAGTCCACTATGTGAAGATGAGGTAGATGAAGGATCAGAGTTACTATCGGATATCGGTGTCGATGTTGTGGAATTTTTTTTAAGATTTGGTGATGAGGATGAGGATGGGATAACGTTCGACTGTTGAAAAGAGTTAAAGTTCAGAATTATGTGGGCCGGTGGAGTAGGATCGAAGGTGATAGGGTCGAGTAGGGAATTCTTTGCTAGTTAGTCATTATTGTATGTGGGATAATGTATGTGCCATTGCTTGAGAGAAATGAGAAAAGATGTGGTGTTTTGAAGCATAGTTGGATAGGGAAATGATGACTCATCAAAGATAACATAGTGGGAGTGGAAACTCTTGGACATTCAAAGCATGTATAAGCACCTTGGTTAAGAGAGTAGCCTAAGAACATGCATGCATGTGATCGTGATTCAAGTGTATTAAGAGTGTAAGGGCAGAGCCAAGGGTAACAGAGACAACCAAAGGTGCGAAGTTTAAGATAGTTAAGGTCGGCTTTGAACAAGACTTGATATGGTAACTTGTCATTAAGAATGGGTGTAGGAATTCTATTTATGAGATACGTGGCTACAAGAAATGCGTAAGACTGAAACTTGGATGGTAGAGATGCTTGATGTAAGAGTGTAAGGCAAGTTTCGACAATATGCTTACGATGACACTCAACTGTGGCATTGAGTTGAGGAGTATAGGGAGGAGTAAGCAAATGAGTAATTTCGTGTGACTGAAGCAAGGGTGTTAGTTTGAGGAACTCACCCCATCCGTCTAAGTAAATAGTGAGAATAGAAATATCAAAATATTTCTTAATAAAATGTTTAAAAAGTGAGTAAAATGTTGAACACTTTAGACTTAAACTTCATGAGATATTTCCAAATGTATTTGGTGAAGTGATCAATGAAAGCAAAATAGTAACGATAGCCATCAATCGTGGTAGTAAGAGCTGGTCCCCAAACATCTGTAAAGATAACATCCAAAGGTTTATGACTTGAAATGGAAGAGACTTTGATCGGAAGCCTATGGCTTTTATTACAATTGCATACATCACATGATGACTGTGATTGTTCAAAGAGACTTGGAAGTCTAACTTGGCAGGAAATAGCTTGTTGAATTACGGCAAAGTGATGACCAAGTCCATAGTGCCAAACTATTGGAGATACCTTGGTGGAAAGGGCCATTGGTGACAAGATGCCATTGGTGACAAGTAGAAGATATAGACCATGCTTACTCAGCCTTCTTGTGATAACCTCCTTCGTACGAAGATCTTTGACAAGAAAATGAAAAGGGAACAGTTGAATGGAAGCACTGTTAGTATGGCAAAATTTGGAGGCAAAAATTAGGTTTTATTATAGGTTTGGTACATGCAGAATATTATTTTGTATGAATTTACTCAAAAGCAGTGGCAAGAGAGATGCTACCAGTGTGAGTTATAGGCCAACCTGCTCCATCTCCGATAAAAAGTTCACTAATGCCATGATAATCATCATTTATGCGAAGATTATTGAGATCCGGGGTGGTGTGATAGCTGGCTCTAGAATCAATAATCCAGCTTTAGTTTGGTTGTTGGTTTGCAACATTGGCACGGGGTGAAGGATTAAGATCATTCACGTTTGCGTGCCAGCACATGTTTGCTATGTGTCCAAGTTTGTTGCAAAACTGACACCTTTGTACTTCATGTATTGTGATTGGCTAATTGAAAAATCGTGACTGAGACTTAGATTTATTGGTTTGAGGCTATAAGGATGGACCATGATTTGGTCATTGATTATGAGCAGCCTTTACTAATGAACTCTTCTTTTTTTGTCCCTGTCGAGTAGAGATATTAGTAGTAGCGACAGGAAGATTATTATCAATATTTTCATGTATCTTCAAACTGACTTATAATCTATTAATTTATCATGTACTTGCTCAAAGGATATAGGAGATTCTCGTGTTCTAATTGCAATAGCAATTTCTTTGTACTCTTTTATAAGGCCATCAAGAACATACAAGCATAGTTACCAGAAATGGAGGTACAACCTCTGACCCCTGTTTCCGACATGGCGTACAAAAATACGGTACATTTCTGTATCAATTTGCTAAATTGAGCGAATTCATCCAACTTGGCATCCCATAGGATTGTCATCGACCTATGACCCCTGGTTTAGCTGCCGTTGGCGAGCTATCCATGTTTGGATGAAAGCTGTACAGAGACTTGGCCTCCTTCCTGCTCAGATTCCCGACTACTCATTTTAGTGTTTTAACAAATTGGCTTAACTTCAAAAATTTACTCCATCTTTAACCCCCATTTCACTTGAAGTCTCTGTTACTTTAAGGTTTTTGTTAATTATTTGTTGTTAAATAACTTACATATGTTCATCTTATATTGCAAATATATACATCAACATAAAAGATGAATTCTACATACCCTTTTAAATGAATTATATACCGAAACATCGTATCAAAGCACACTACCCCTCGTACCGCATTCTATAGAATTTAGCGTACCATACCACGAACTCTACCGAACCCCATATCAGGTAACTATGCATACAACACAAGATCATCATCATCAACTGGGTGGTACACAATTGCAAGTTCAGCAGCTACAGTTTTGATTGAGTGGAGATATTCAGAGACAAACTTTTCTCCTGACAGTAGGTGTAGTTTTTCCTTCAAAGACATAATGTGTGATCTTAACTTGTTAGCAAAAAGAGTCTATATAGTAGACCATGTCTGAAACGATGTAGTGGCTGTGGCTATAAGTGCCAGAACAGATTCAGATGTGGAGGCCAAGATGGCATTGACGAGTAGTTGATCTTGTCGCTGCCATTATGTGTACTCTGGATTGATATGCTACATTTTTTGATACTAGTGTCTTCTCATTGTCAAGATAAATAGTCTCCAACGAAGCGATAGAATACATGAGTTTGGATGAGGAGGTTTTGGTTGGTGATTCAAGAAGGGCAGGAAGTGAGAGAACGAATTCTGGGCAGTGGTTGTACGATTGGAATTGAGAGGCTAAAGGAGGTGACCTATTGGGTTCTAATTAACTTGTGCTTGTGGAAAGGGCTGCAGGGAACTCATTATTGAGCTCGATGATGATTTTGTTGCCATTGTGTTGATTAGACAGGGGAGAATGCTCCTGTTTGTGTTGGTTGAAAGATTTTGCTGGTAGGGATTTTTTTTTTCAGTTTCTTTGGAAAAGATACTTATTGTTGTAGCTTTTGCTAAATATGTTTAAGCCATGATGAATACATTTTTTGTACTATCTACCCATTTGAAGCACTAAGTATAGAATATTTGGACCATATATCTGCCTTATTTTAATTGGTTGTTAACTGATTACACAATCAAAATTCATTAATATACTAGGATTTTCATAGATGTGTAACTGGATTATGAAGTGAACACGTGAAAATGTGAAGTGCAAGTGCCTAAATTCCTGCATGGGTGCTTAAAAAATGCTGTGATGTTGTGTTTCACATATAAGCATGGTTTATACTGAAATATGAATGTTCTATGTTGATGCATATGTTTTTATCTACTAAACACTACTAGAGAGCTTACTTTGACTAAAATGGGTTAGAGATAGAGTAGTTTGACCTGCTGTTTTACTTTTTGCTAAAGAGCGTACTTTGATTTAAAATTTTGTGCACAAGTTTAAAGACATGTTTGAGACATTTTGGAGCTATTGCTGCAGTAAAAAAGTAAGCTTAGAGTGGAAAGCATACTGATTCATTTTTATGTAGGTTTAGGATTGGTTTTGAGGGTTTGAGCAACCAAATTTTGATTTAAAGCTTAAATGGCTTGTTTACCCTTTTCTTCAAGTTTTATTTGCCTAGATAAACTTCTTTGATTGGTGAGTTAGTGAAGGGAAACAACACTTTTGAATGAGTACCCTAGAACAGAAACTTTGACTGTTTGGCAGGTTTTTTGTTGCAAAGGTCAATTCTTTTTCCAGATAAGTTAGATGTATTTCTCCTGTTAAATTAACATCTTTTTGGGTCTATGACTTATTGGCTGCATTTTAGAGTAAGGATGGTGTGATCATATATGAAAATGCATTTCCATAACCAAATTGCAATATGTTTTGGGAACCAAGGGACTGACTTTCTGTTCTATAGTTTGCACTCTTATTTTAGCTATGTTAGCAAAGTTTATGTTACTACTTGAAGTGTGTGTGCAAGGGCTAGACTTGTGTAGTTACGCTAGTGCTAATTCATTTACTCAGATTTGTTTTTGCTAGTTACTTAGAATATGGAATTGTGTCTGAGCTAAGTTTTTGTTTGCATTCTTGTTTCTGGCATGTATTAGTTTTGGCATACCAACAAAAGTTCATCAAATTTGTTAAGAGGGAAATTAGTAAGAAGTGATCCAACTAAACTATATTCCACTGATTATTGTAATTGATTGACTGTAGGAAGAGACGTCAGAGGCAAGGGTAAGTGCATAATTAAGAATGAGGTAGAGACATTGGAGGAAGATGAATAAGTAAGAAGCATTGGGAAAAAGCAGAAAAGCCAGTGTATGCACAACTAGAAGAGGCAGGAGGCCAACTAATTAATTAAGATTCATCATTTTAGATATCAAAATTGCATTTGACTCAGGATAGTAATTCATTTATGGGTTTTGATTTACTAGGAGTACTAATCATTTGTTAAAGCCTTGCTTAAATTTGATATCATAGAATTTGTTTTTAAAGTGAATACAAAGCATTGTTTAAAATAGATTTTCTAAATGTTCAAAAGTGAATACAATGTATTCTAAATACTTTTCCTGTAGTCTAAGTTATGGGTCCAGATGTTATGTCTTTGCTAATTATGTTTACTGCCCATTTAGTCTTTTTTGTTTTCTCTTTTGGGTACATAGGCTTTGTATTTTTTATTTTTGTGTTGGTACTTTTCCCATAACTGTATTGTCTTACGAAACTGATCTAGATATTGTTAATATTTTAACAACAAACTGATAGAGTTGACATAGAGACATAAGATCGGTAAGTTCTTGGAGCCTATCCTAATCAAGGTAAAAAAAATCTTTATTTGTATTCATCTATTTGTTTAACTCTTCTCATATTTTTTTTTTTCAGTAGATTTTGGGTACTGATACAGTAAGAGTTGGCACAGTACTTATGGAGCTTTTAGAAATTAATGTTTGCTTATAGAGCTTCAACTTGTAATTTTATTTTTACTTTTTAGTAGATGTCTGAATTGGAGTACTATAGACATGAATACAACAATGAGAAACAAATTCATATTTACATATCTAGAGATTCAATATGTATGAATTTGATGTAATTTCTATTAATAATTTTTTTTCATTATTTAATGTCTTATGCTTCAATATGAGTTTTATTGCAATTTACATTAATGAAATAATATAATATATTTGTTTCAAAATAAGAAATAGGTGAACAATCGTATATTGAAAAGGGATAATTAATATTTTAGCAGCCTCTTAATAGCTGCATTTTTCCTCCAAAATCATTGGTAAATAACACATTACTTCCTTGGCATTTTTTAAATGATGTCAGTAGTATGTGTGTGTGTGTGTCTATATATATATATATATATATATATTTTATGTATATGTATATGTATATGTATATATATATGTTTTCTCATCGAAAATGTTCCAGAATACAGTACGTTGATGAATTTTTTAACAAAAATACTATTAAATATAGTACATTAGCTATGTTTCCCTATGAAAACGCCACTTATGATAGTATTTTAACTGCATTTCCAAAATGTGGGCAATTACATAGAACTTTTACCAATATGTTCCTAGGCTGCGGTTTTTGCAACATTTTATGGTTAGTTAGTAAAGGTATTCCAGCCTTAAAAAACACTAGTAAATGTCTAAAAAAATGTTGCCAAAGATCCCTTTTGTTGTTGTGCTTATCTTCGCATCACTCAACTTCATATGGCATTGTCGTCGTTAGCCTCCATATCTCACTACCACCGTTCACCTCTAGATCACACTGCTCACTACTATGTCATGGCTATCGTTATTCACTTTTAGGATCCCACCGTCTATATCACGTGCAATCGTTACTCATCTCTAGATCCCAACATTTTTCTAAAATAAAAGTGTTTGAACTAACAAGTAAAAGTGTCTAAATAAATATCTAAAAACATTTAAAGAAATATATAAAAGCGTCTGAAACAGCATATCAAACTAGTTTTTTAGGTGCAAGAGATTACGGTCCTCATCAATTTCTAGAATCTAGTTTCAGCATCAGTGGCAGAACCAGGTTTTTGGATTCGGGGGTGGGCTACGCAGAGGCAACACTAGCGACGGCCAAAACCTAAGAGAAAAAAAATTATTTATAAAAATTAACTTTTATAAAAAAATTATTTAAATAATTATTTAAAAATTTTACTTTTTTTTTTAAATTCATCACTAAGTTCTCAAATTTTGTATATTTGTCTCAATTCCATCACTAACAACATCAACTATTAGTTAAAAAGCAAATTTGCAACACCAAATAATGGTTTGGGATAAATATGTAATAGTTGAGACGTTAAGGATAAACTTGCAATGAAAAGTAAAGATTTAGGACTAATAGTGTTATTTACGGTACTAGTTTGGGGAAAAAATTCGGATTTCATCCTTAGCTTCTTAAAAAATAACCAATTTAGTACCTAATATTTACAAACTTTTGAAATTCTCAGGGGCAGCAGCACCCCCGCCCTTATGTGGCTACCCCACTGATTCGGCATCAACAACAGAGGTTGAACGTCCCCTCAAAATCACACCTTCTCTAGCTAGCTCTAGGTCACGCGTAGTCATTTCTTGCCTATGGAACCAAAGACAACGACTCAACCGAGTTTCTCTAGATGTAATCTTGCTAAGCGATGGGTTAATTTGATGATAACCCGTCTTCTTTAGCTTTTATCTGTCTTCGTCGTCTTCTCATCTTGTTTTTCTCATCTTCGTCATCATCATCGTTATTGTCATCTTCTCATCTCGGCCTTTAGTCATCATCGTTGTTATTCTGATAGTATAGAGTTCCCAAAATTTGGGCTAGAAACATGGTGATTATTAGTTAAGGTAAAGAATGGACAAATTAAAAAATTTACACGCTATGTTCAATTGTCCAGATATGCACCACGTCCATATGGTTCATTGAGGGAGCTTATTCGATTACCTAGCTTTTGCGCAAAGGAAAATTAAGTCAATGATCACCCTCAATTCGATTGCCTGGTTTTTGCGCAAAGGAAAAGTCAGTGATCACGAGTCTACTGTAAACAAACAAGCAAGCTGCATGCTCTCCCGAGAATGACACTTACCTTGTGTAATAAGCAACAACTTAATTGTGAATGGAAAAATTTAACCTGACTCAATGATAAAAATAGAATAAGAAACGAAAGCAACAGAGAAGAGTTTGTTGAATAAATTTCTTTCTGCATGTCTCAAACATACAATGCAGCTGCATATATACATTGAAGCATAATCTACTTCCCTTAAGTAAATATACGTCTTTCCTAGTATAACAGCTATTAGATCATACATACAAGGAAACTCAATCAATACTGATCTTCTTTCCTTCTTCACTCCCCCTCAAGTTGGTGCATGAGGATTCATGACACCCAACTTGCCAAGAAGGAACCGAAACTGTTGCTTGCCTAAGCCTTTTGTAAACAAATCGGCCAGCTGAAGATGTGACTGAAGATATCGAGGAGTAAGTTCTCCAGACAACAGTTTTTCCTGGACAAAGTGACAGTCCACTTCAATGTGCTTTGTTCTTTCATGAAAGACCGGGTTATTGGCTATATGTATAGCTGCGTGATTGTCACAGTAAAGATTTGTTGCTGCTGTTTGTTTTGTAAGCAACTCACTTAGTAATCTCCGTAGCCATATAATCTCACTTGATGCAATTGCCATTGCCCTGTATTCAGCCTCTGCAGATGATCGGGACACCGTTGGCTGCTTCTTACTTTTCCAAGATATAGGAGAAGTTCCAAGCTGAATGTAAATTCCAGTTACAGATCTTCTTGTCAATGGGCATCCTGCCCAATCTGCATCACAATATGCTTTCAAAGTCATGTCATTCTCTCGCCTTAATAGGATACCCTGACCTGGACAACCCTTTAAGTATCTCAATGCACGGATAAGTCCATTCCAATGCTCCACCCGAGGTTGCTGCACAAATTGGCTCAACACATGTGCAGCGTATGAGATATCTGGGCGAGTTATCGTTAAATACAGCAATCGACCTACTAGCCTTCGATATCTTTCTGGCTCCGAGAAGTAATCTCCATCTGCATGCCCCAATCGATGATTTTGTTCTATGGGAGTGTTTGCAGATTTGCAACCTGTGAGACCAGTTTCCTTCAAGATGTCTAGTACAAACTTTCGTTGATTCAGAAATAGTCCTGTTGGTCCTCGAGCAACTTCTATTCCAAGGAAGTACTTCAAGTTTCCTAAGTCCTTGATTTTAAAATGATTGTTCAAGTAGGACTTAAAACTTGTGCAAGCCTTGGAGTTGTTTCCTGCAAGAACAATATCATCAACATATACAAGTAGCCCCATAAAAACTTGTTCTTTCCTGTAGATGAAGAGTGTACTTTCAGCCTTTGACTGCTCAAAGCCATACTCAAAAAGTGCTTCTGCCAGTTTTGCGAACCAATTTCTGGGAGCTTGTTTCAATCCATATAAGGATTTTTGTAGTTTGCATACGGCATTTTCTTGCTTGGAGCTGAACCCAGGCGGAAGCTTCATGTAGATTTCTTCACTCAAGTCGCCGTGCAAAAAGGCGTTGTTCACGTCCATTTGATGCAACTCCCACTCCTTAGCTACAGCTACTGCCAAAAAGGTTCTTACTGACACATGCTTTGCAATTGGTGCGAAAGTCTCGGTGTAGTCTTCTCCCTGAACTTGACTGAATCCTTGCACAACTAGCCTTGCTTTGAAGCGTTCAATACTACCATCAGCCTTGTATTTGATTCGATAAACCCACTTGCATCCTACCACCTTTTTTCCTGGTGGTAGACTCACAACCTTCCAAGTTTTGTTATCTTCCAATGCCTTGATCTCCATGTTCATTGCTTCGGTCCACCGTTTGTCTTTTATTGCTTCTGTGTAACCGTTTGGCTCATTATGCATGCTGATGGCAGCTAAGAAAGCTCTATGAGTTAAGCTAAACTTATTATAAGAAATGTAATGTGTTAGGGGATAGGCCTTACCTGCCGACGCCTTTTGAACTGGTTTTCCCTTGAATGGTTCTAATACAGCATCGCACACATAGTCTTTTAAATACTCAGGTTTTCGTCTTTCTCTTTGAGTTCGCTTCTCTACTTGATCGTTTTCAGCTGCCTCCTCACTGGAAACACTGACTTCGTTGTGTGCTTCTTGATCCTCACTCAGTTGCACTTGCCTATCTGGTTCGTTTGTACTTGTTTTTCCTTGGCTGGGAATCGGATTTTCGTCTTCATCTCCACATATGTTCATTTCTTCTTTATGCTCCCCCTCACTCAATGCTTCCTTTGATTTTCCTTCCTTGATATTTTTGAATGGGAATACATCCTCATAGAACCATACATCTCTTGAGACAAAGGTCTCCTTCCTTTCCAGGCTATACATTTTCCATCCTTTCTTTCCATAGGGATATCCAATGAAGATACATTTTTCTTCCCTCTCTTCGAATTTATCATTCTTAGGTGTTTGCCTTTTTGCATAGCTAAGACATCCAAATGTTCTTATATGCGAATAAGCAGGCTTTTTTCCAAATTGAACTTCAAATGGCGTATGACCTCCCAATGCGCTACTTGGTGTGTAATTGATTAAGTATGTTGCTGTCAAAATACACTCTCCCCAAAACTCCAATGGCAGATTTGCTTGAAACCTCAATGCTCTGGCTACATTCAAGATATGTTGGTGCTTCCTTTCAACCCTTCCATTTTGTTGTGGGGTCTTGACACAAGATGTCTGATGAACTATTCCCTGGTTAAGAAAAAACTCACGAAGAGTTCCCATGAACTCAGTTCCATTATCACTTCGAACTGTTTTAACGTTGGTACCAAACTGCCTTTCCACCATTGCGCAAAATGACATGAACGTCTTCTGAGTTTCTGACTTATCACGCAATAAATATACCCAAGTGCTTCGAGTAAAATCATCTACGATCGTTAAGAAATAATGTGCTCCTGACATTGACGCAGTATGGTACCGTCCCCATAGATCGCAGTGAACTAATTCAAAAGGATGATTGGCTTTATTATTACTTGAATGAAAGACAAGTCGAGACTGTTTGGCTCGATGACAAATATCACAACCCAACTCTTTATCTCTTTCTGAAACAAGACCACATGCTTCTGATATATAAGATAGATTCCTCATTGAGGGATGCCCCAAACGTCTGTGCCATAACTCTTCAGTATCTTTTCCAACAATCATTGCTAGTGCGCTATGTGTGCTTCGCAAGTAGTAGACACCATCCTTAAGATTACCCAGTCCAATCAGCGTCTGCCGGATTAGGTCCTGAATTACACAAACATTCAAATAATAAGTAATAGCACAACCCATATCCTCACTTAGCTTTCTTATAGAAATCAATTTACACTTGAAGTTTGATACATATAACACATCCTTCAATTCAATGTTTTCATTAATGAGAATATCTCCTTTCTTCTCAATTTTTAGAGAACTACCGTCAGGTATAACAACCCTTTCATCATTTTCAGCATTTCTAATATTCTTGAGCTCATCCAAATTTCCTGTAATATGGTGTGAGGCACCACTATCTAATATCCAATCTGTCAAATAATTAGAGGGCAAAATCTTACTAGAGAGAGCTTCATGAACTATGCTTGATGACTCACTAGTACCTAGCAGTGACATTAACCTTTCAAGTTGATTTTGTGTTAACGATGGCATCTGCACCAGATTTTCAGATTCTCTTGTTGTGCCAGCCTGCCCTTGAACCATGTGGGCAGAAGCTCCTCTGAAGCCTCGACTGCCACGTCCTCGACCACGGCCACTTCTACTTGTTCCTCTTGGATTCCAGTTTTCGGGATAGCCAATTATTTCGAAACACCAAGACTTGTTGTGTCCTGGTCGTTTGCAGTGCGTACAAACTTCAAGTCTATCTTCGGAACTACGTATTTCACTGGTTTGTCCCTTATGCTCAAATTTTCTTCTACTGGCAAAGGCTGCGGCTTGTGACCTTGGATCCTCTCGCTGTCCTACTTTCTGCTGCAATTCTTCTCTTGAAATCATAGCAAAGCATCGAGTGAGAGAAGGTAAAGGATCCATACAGATAATATTAGACCTTACTGTGTTATATCGATCATCCAAGCCCATGAGAAATTTGTAGCTTTTTTCATTCTCTCTTTCCTCTACCAAGATGACCAGCGTTATGCATCCCGAGCCACATTCGCACACATCAATCTTGTTGTGTTGCTCTAGTTGATCCCAGACTTCCTTCAGCTTAGAATAATACTCTGTCACACTCATTGATCCTTGCTGTAGATCATTCAGTTCACCCTTCAGTTGATACGTCCTAGGACCGTGTCCTTGATCATATCTTTGCTGCAGTTCGTCCCAAAGATCTGCTGCATTCTCAAATGATATAATTGTGGTTTGTATGCTTCGATCAACACAGTTAAAGATCCATGAGACCACCATTGCGTTGCATTTATCCCATGCGAATATGTCATCCTTGCTGGCTTTGTTCCTGCTCAGAGTGCCATCTATGAAACATGATTTGTTCTTCGATTTTAAGGCTCTGCGAAAAGCCTTCTCCCACAGGTGGTAGTTTTCTCCGTTTAGGACAATTTGGCTGATAATCATGCCGGGATTATCCGAGGAACTCAGGTAGTATGCAGATGTTGGATCGCTGATCGATGTTATCCTCGCGCCCGAAGATGTTTCCTTGCTGTCATTATTCATCTCTGCAAATAATGAGAACCTCCTGTCGGCACACGCCGATAACTGATTTTTAGTTTACTGACAGAGCAATGGTGAACTCACCAAGGCTCTGATACCATGATAAAAACAGAATAAGAAACGAAAGCAACAGAGAAGAGTTTGTTGAATAACTTTCTTTCTGCATGTCTCAAACATACAATGCAGCTGCATATATACATTGAAGCATAATCTACTTCCCTTAAGTAAATATACGTCTTTCCTAGTATAACAGCTATTAGATCATACATACAAGGAAACTCAATCAATACTGATCTTCTTTCCTTCTTCACTCAACAACCTGAATCTACTCACCTGAACCTAAACCCATTTTGGCCAGTTTTGACTAGAAAAGTCAACAACCCAAATCCAGTTTTACCCAATCTAACATGAACCCGAAATTGATTAAAATGAAATTCGAATGACCCAAACCCGTAATATCTAAATCCGAAATAACCCGAACTCAAATTGAATTGAACCTGAAATGACCTATCCCAAACCTGAAGAGACCAAAGTCTAAACCTAACAGTACCCCCCTTTTAACCCAAATTCATATCAAATATATGGTTGGCAGATATTTAAAATTTTATGATTATTTATCTAAATTGTACATTAATTATGACCATGAAATTTAAGAAATTCAAAAAGTACTTTAAAAATATTTTCATTTAGATATCTTATGGAATTTGAAGAATAAATTAATAAAATAACTTATCTTGACTTGTTTACGGATAGGATTTATTGGTTGAGAGGCCTTAATAATTTTCACTGTTCTCAAATTTGGTAATCTCATCCATAGTGATTAGCTGAATTTAACAATTTTAATCTGAAATTACTAATTTTAATATAATCTATAAAGCTACTAAATCAAACTTTGATTTTTTATAATATGAAAGACCCTTATTTATACTTAGGGAGGCGTAAAAGTGACTAACAAGATTTTAAGAGATTAAACCCCATCCAAATCTAATTTGAAGAGATTTGTATTTGTTAGGATATAATTTGGCCAGAATTCCAGTTTAAGTCCAACAAAACTCTTATGCTAGTGTTTTAGTTCCCAGTTTTATGCAAATTTTCAGTTTAGCCCGATCTTTCTAGCATTTATAGAATTAGCCAATGACCCGATTAAACTTGAATCTAATCCGAAATCCAAATAACCTAACTTGAAGTTAACCAAGATTAAAATTGACCTGACTTGAATTAAACCCGAACCCAAATAAACTTAGCCTAAATCCAACCAAAACCTGAAATCAACCCCAACCCAAAAAACCCGACATGAACCTTAATTGATACTAACCCAATTAAACTCAAACTTGATTAACCTAACTCAAACCCAACACACCCCACCTAATTTCCATGCCTGTCTATTTAACTTTCTAGCAATTTTGCAACGTCACCCAAAATATATATAACACCATCTAAGAGATGTATCTTATTCGAGTTCAAAATTTAGGCTTAGAGTTTAATAGTATATTTTTATGGCCGCAAAAAAAGAAACTTTAGAAAAAAATTTATATGCACAAATTTACATCAAGTTCGTTTTAACTTAAGTTAATTGATTGCAAAATGACTTATTTTTATTCTTATTTTTTTTACTCTGAACCAATTTTAATTAAAATCCAATATTATGTAGCTACAATAATCCATTGAAAATATAATTTTTTGTAATCTTACTAAATTTTTATGAATTTTTATAATTTAAGGCATTAAAAAAAGAAAAATTCATAAAAATTTAAGAACATCATGAAATTTTACTTTCAAATTGATTATTACATCTACATAATATTGACTTTCAAATGAAATTGGTTTCAAATAAAAAATATGTAAAAAGAAAAATAAGTCAATTTGACTTAAGTTAAAATGAATTGGCTCTTAGACTTTACTACTTTCACCATTTCAAATTATTTGACTTTAATTATTTTAATTTAGAGAATTTTTAAAAACTAAGAATTTGGTTTCAACAAGCATTTTCTTCCTGGAGGCAAACTGCCTTACTTATACATCAAGTTTCTTGGCTTACACAAGAAGTCAAGTTACTTGGCTTGCACAAGAAGTTGGCTTACACAAGAAGTCTAAGCCTGGTATAATACTAATACTGAAGCAAGAAAAAGATAACAAGGATAACATTTATCTGCTAACACCCCCCTCAAGTTGGAGCATATAGTGTGCTTATGTCTGACTTGTTAACAAGGAAGAAGAATTAAGCTTTGCCAAGAGCTTTTGTGAAGATGTCCGCAGGTTGGTTACCGCCTGAAACATGACGAGTTTTAATCTCTCCTGCTTGAAGTTTTTCCTGGATGTCTTTGTAAAAAAAAATGGGGAGGGGCGAGAGAGAGAGCTTCCGTTTTTTAGAGGATTGTTGACCCGAGAAATGGTCTTAGCTATAGAAATAGGTCATGGTATGAATCCAGTTTCGTGCTGTCCTATTACTTCACAAACTTCCTGGATGAACTATCAATGCTGGACCTGTGGAAAGAATTTGCAAAACTGGGCATCGTCGTCGATGTCTGCGTAGGAACCAGAAAGGAAGACGATTCGGTTTCATAAGGTTCAAAAAACCTACGAACATCACCAGGCTCCGAACGGAGCTTAGTGACATGTGGATTAGGGAGTTCAAGGTGAGAGTGAGTAAAGCTAAAGGAAAAAGCAAAGAGAGAAACGAAGAAGTAGAGAAGGTGCAAAATGGATGAGATAGCTCTGGAAAAGAAAAGGCGAACAATATTTCTCGACTGAAGAAGGTTGTTGTTAGGGGGCGAAGCGGAAAAAGCTACAAGGAAGCACTCAACAATAGCAGAGTAGAAGCTAGTGAAGTGAACAAGACGGCATAGAAAGAGGATTGGCAATCAGGAAAAAGTGCAAGGAGACCAACGAACGTGAATCGTCCATACACGCGGCCAAAAAGGGAGCAAAACCTAGATACACCATGGGCAAACATAGAGTTTGAAATAGATGAAGAAGAGAAAGCATGGTTAGATAATGCGCTGGTTGGATTTATCAAATTCCCATATTGCATTAACATATTAGCAAAGGAGGTGTTTAACGAACAAAGATTCAACTGCAAATTAAGAATAATGGGAGGCAGTATGGTGCTGTTAACATTCAAAACAGCCGATGACAAGGAATTCTTCCTTGAAATGATGCACGATTGGGTTGGAGAATGGTTTGATGAGGTGAGACCATGGAAGATAAAGGATGTTGATCCCAGAAGCATGCGGTGGACTCGACTGGAAGGGGTGCCTTTACATGCTTACACTAAAAGATTTTTCCAGTTAATTGGTAACTTGTGGGGAAGTTATGTCACTGTGGATGAAGATACGCTTTGCAGAAACAGATTGGACATTGCTCGTATTTTGACTCAAGCATCAAGATCTGAGTTGCCAAGATCAATTAATATTAAGATTGACGGGGAAATCTTTCAAATTTACGTGTCAGAGGAACCAGTTTGCAATATGCTATCGGTTCCATATGCGAATGCCCAGGAGTATGATGCTGGCAGTTTTTTGAAAGGAATGCAACAGTAGGAGGCGGACAATAAGCAGGAAGGGAGGATTGAAGAGAAAGAATCTTCGGTTGCCGAGAAAAGTGACAGGCTCGAGGCAAAATCGTGAGTTCCCGAGACAAATGATTCTGGTTTCGAGGTGGGGGGACAAGAAGACTATACGGGGGAAATAAGGTGACAGAGTGGCGCGAAGATATAAACGATGAGGGATATAGTACGGCTGAACGTGATATGAAGGAAGTTGAAGATAGATTCAAAATAGAAGGGCCCAATGGATGGAAAGCGGTCATCTTGAATGGATATAAGACTAAGACAGGAAAATAGTGTGGATCTGAGGGATCGGCCCATCTACTTAGCATTTCAATTAGAGAAGAAAGGGCAGGTGAAGGAAAATATGGGCTAAATGAACTACATGGTTCACTTACGGTCCAACAACTAAACTCGAGCGAGGCCCGTGTGCTGAAATCTATGGATGCGTTGAGGGTGTCATTTGCAGATGAAGAAGATCAATTATTGTTGAAGGACTTGAGATCGAAGAAGAAGAGCACTAAAAAGAAAGGAAAGAGCGTAAAGAGGAAAAAGATAACAGTGAAGAATAGGAAGAAGAAGGAAGACGAAGGGATGAAAAATGTAGAGCAAGCGGACGTGGCCAGGAAAAATACTCACCCGCCAAGGATGGCAGAGGATGAGGAAGCGAGGGTGATGGATGCGGCAGCAAGAAGGGAAGCGGAAGAAGTGCTAAGAACAATCAAGGAGATGGGCCTCACCTTAGATGGCGAAATGGAAGAGTTGAATAGGAAGATTATCGAATTAGAGCTGAACGATTTGAAGAGGACAGGGGAAGTGGCCTGTGTTATAAAAGGAAGATGAAGATACTGTCACTAAATGTAAGAGGTTTGTGTAGCGACACTAAGAAACGGGCATTGAATGCGTTGCTGAGAGCTGAACAACCCGACATGGTGATGTTGCAGGAAACAAAATTATCTTCCTTTGATATTAGGAGCTTGCCCAAATTGTGGAGTATCAAAGAGGTTGAAGCTGTATGGGTCAACTCGGATGGAGCATCAGGACGTTTAATGGTCATATGGCAGAAACATTTTTTTGTAGCTCAAGCAACGTCTTCAAATCAAAAAGGGATCTTTATCAGTGGAGAGCTGGTATCTCATAAAATCAGGTGCGTGTTTGCTACAATATATGCCCCAAATGATGACAATCTAAGAAGTTCCTTTTGGCAAGACCTGCTGTTAATGATGAATCAAATTGGGGGATACTGGTTAATTGGTGCAGACTGGAATGAAATCCTATTTGTAGAAGAACGTCTGCCAACTGCTCATTTGGACAGAGGTATGAAGGAATTTAAAGAATTTGTGGATAATGCAGAGGTGGTGACTATCCCAATGAGAGGAGGCGAATAGACTTGGTCGAATAATCAAGAACAACTTGTTAAAAGCAGATTAGATAGATTCTTACTAGATGCTGATTTTCTGAGTAGGTTTGCACAGATACAACAATGGAAGGTTAATGTGTCATTCTCTGATCACGATGCTGTGTGCTTGGGGTGGAGAAGGTTGGATTGGGGACCAATACCATTTCGTTTCTTCAACTGGTGGCTAAAGGAAAAGGATTTCAAGCCTTGGTTCAGTGAGTTATGGAAGGCTATGGACCAGGAAAAAAAAAAACCTGACCTATTGCAGAAACTGAGATTGACTAAGAAACAATTGAAGCTTAAGTTTACATGTGTCCAAAATATCATAGCTACAGAAATGGAGAAGGCAGAGATTGAGCTGGAAGCTCTGGAGAGATCAAGAGAGTCGAAACCAAAAGACAAGAAGGTGTATCATCAATGGTGTCAATGCCAAGAAAAATTGTGGTCATTGAGAAAAAAGGAGGAATCAGCAGCAAGACAGAAGGCAAAGTGTAACTGGATAAGGATGGGAGATTGCAATTCAAGATACTTTCATATGGTTATGAATAATAGAGCTCGGACTAATAGTTTAACAGCTATAAAAATAAATGGGGAAGAAAGGGAGGACCCTACGCTTATAAAAGAGGAAGTGGCCAAATTCTTTGAAAAACACTTTGCAAAAGAAAAGGGTCCATTTCTGAAGTTACCAGCGGGTTGTTTAAGAAGGTTGAGCAGTGAAAAAGCAAATTCTTTGGAGGATGAGTTTTTAGAGGAGGAGGTCAAAGAGGCAATATGGAATTGTGATGGAGATAAAGCACCAGGTCCGGATGGTTTCAATTTCAGGTTTTTCAAAGAAAACTGGTTGGTTCTAAAGGAAGACATCATGACATTTGTGCTGGAATTCTATGGGAGTGGCAAGCTTCTAAGGGTAGCAAACTCATCATTTATTGCCCTAATCCCTAAGAAGGTATGGCCAGAATCTCTAAGGGATTTTAGACCAATAACTTTGGTGAGCAGCATATACAAAATTCTGGCAAAAATACTATCAGTAAGATTAAGGAATGTGATGAAAGAGGTTATGGATGAATCACAATTCGCCTTTACAAAGGGCAAGCAAATATTAGATTGTGTTTTGATATCCAATGAAGTTGTGCATAGCCTGAAAGTAATGAAAAAGAAAGGCTTAGTGCTGAAAATTGATTTTGAGAAGGCATATGACTCAATAAACTAGAAGTACCTGGACAACGTAATGCTGGAAATGAGGTTTGGTCAGCATTGGAGGAATTGGATGATGGAATGCATCAGTACGGTGGACCTGTCGATTCTTGTAAATGGATCACCATAAAAACAATTTCGAATGGAGAGAGGACTACGGCAGGGTGACCCAATTTCTCCGTTTTTGTTCAACTTAGCAAGTGAAGGGCTCAATGTGCTAATAAACAAAGCAACTTCCTTGGGTTTATTTCATGGAGCTGACGTTGGGATCAATTCAGAAATGCGGCTGTCCCACTTACTATTTGCTGACGATACATTATTATTTTGTGATGGAAACCTGGAGAGCCTAAAAAACTTAAAAAGGGTATTGAGATGCTTCCAACTGTGCTTGGGATTAAAGATCAATATGGCAAAAAGTATGTTGTATGGAGTGAATATAGAGGAGGAGGTTGTGAAGTTGTGGGGGATAGAAATTGGATGTTCTTACGGAACCTTTCCTTTTGTATATCTAGGATTGTCAATTGGTGACAATCCTCACTCAGTAAAAATGTGGGAACCTGTGTTAGAGAGGCGAGAGCTAGACTAAGCCTGTGGAAATCAAGATTCATCTCGAGAGCGCGGAGGGTTACACTTATAAAGTCAGTTTTGAATAGCTTACCCATATATTACTTTTCAATGTTTTCTGTTCCTACAGGAGTTATTAAAGAGCTGGAAAAATTGCAAAGGAATTTTTTCTGGGGAGATGAAGAAGGAGCAAGGAAAATGATCCCAGTTGGATGGCAAACCATAACAAAGCCAAAACAGGAGGGAGGACTCGGAATTGGAGACCTGAGAAGGAAGAATCAAGCCATGTTAATAAAGTGGATTTGGAGGTATGGCAACGAACCCACAGCTACATGGAGACAGCTAATTAGTGCCAAGTATGGAGGTGACGAGGACTAAATGGGGCCAGCAATCAACAGAAGGAATAAATTCTCAAACACATGGAAAGCAATAATAGATGATTGGGCGAAGGACAACAGGTGCGACACTATTACCAAGTCAGGTTTCATGTCCCTTATTGGTGATGGGGGAAGGACGTCTTTTTGGCATGAACACTGGATAGATGGAATAATATTGAAACTCAAGTATCCAAGAATTTTTGCGCTAGCTGCCAAGAAAGATGGCAAGGTTAAAGAGTTCGGTTTTTGGAATAATGGTATATGGAAATTGGATGTAAAGCTGAGAAAACCGGTGTTTGATTGGGAAAAGAATATTTGGAAAAGAATATTTGGCTTGATTTCTTGGTAACACTCAAGAAGAAAGTTCTGTGTGCTGAAGAAAAAGATAGACTCATCTGGGTTCATGAACGCTCGGGACAATATTCGGTGACATCCTACGTTAACCAAGGAAGGTACATTTCATCTCAAAATTATGAGACAATAGCAACTACTTGGCAATTTTGGTCACCACCTAAAGTTGGAGTTTTCGTTTGGCAATTACTTCATGGAAAATTGCCAACGAGAGACATGCTAGTTGAGAGGAATATATTGAGCAGTCAAGAAGCCACATGCTTTCTATGTAAAGTGAAACTGAGACAGTTCCTCACTTATTTCTGCTTTGTAATTATGTGTGGAAGGTATGGACCTTGATATTGAAGGACTGGAGATTGCAGTGGCCAGTCCCCAACACGATAGTCCAGTTCTTCATTCAGTGGAAGGAACATTCAGGACATGTTAAATCAGGGGAAGTGTGGATGTTGTTCTTCTATGTCACGGTTTGGACGATTTGACAAGTAAGAAATGACAAGACCTTTAGAGGGAAGGAGATGGAATTTCTCATTGCATATGATATAGTCAAAATGAGGATTGGACAATGGATTATGGTGAAGTGGCAGCAGAGCAAAATCATAGTCTTGGATGTTATAATTGATCCAGAAAATGTGGGAATTGAAAAGGGACAGGTGAGGATCCAAAGCTCCTCATACTGGGAAGCTCCAACACGCGACAGCATGAAATTCAATGTGGATTCAGCAGTAAATACAAGGCGACAAAAAGCTGCTATCGGGGGCATCCTTTGAAACAGTGAGGGCAAGACGCTATGCATTTTCTCCAAACCTAAGAAACTGAGCGAAGTAGCTAGTAGACATAGAAATGGAAGCAATACTGGAGGCTCTGAGCATTATGAATCAAAGGAGGGACATGGTGAAAGATAGATTAATAGTGGAATCGGATTCAAAACTGGCCACATCTTGGATCAAGGAAATTGAAAAGGGACCATGGAGATTAATGGACGCTCTCAGGCAGATTGAAGGGTTGAAGAAAAGCTTCCAGAACTGCAGCATTGTTTATGTTTCAAGGGAGGTCAATGAGAAAGCTAACACACTAGCTAAACTCGAATTACAAAGAGTACTACCCTTACAGCTTTGGTTTGTGTAATTTGCATTAGTAGCTTGCTGTTACTTTTGTGGACCTTTGATTTGAATAAAATACATGATGCAGTTAAAAAAAAAAAGTTTTTCCCAGGTGAAGTGGCAATCAAGTTCGATATGATTCGTTCTTTTGTGAAAAACAGGGTTGGATGCAATATGGATGGCCGCTTGGTTGTCACAATAGAGTAGCATGGGAGAAGATTGAGTGACAGTAAGATCCTGTAGTAGCATAGCACAAACAGTGACAGCCATGGTGCGGTATTATACTTCAACTGAGGAATGCAAAACAGTCGGCTGTTTTTTTTTTTATTTTCAGGATATAGGAGCATTGCCGAGCATGGTAATAAACCCAGTAGTAGACCATCTAGTGGTTGGGTAGCTTGCCCAATCTACATCGCAGAAAGCTTTAAGCTCTAAGCCACCTTTCAAAGGAAAGAACACCCCTTGTCTTGGTATGGTTTTCAAGTATCTAAGAAGATACATAGCTGCTAAGAAATGTTCTTGCCGAGGTTCTTGCATGAATTGACTAAGCAAGTTCACTGCATAGGTTATATCTGGCCGTGTAATGGTGAGATGAATGAGCTTTCCAGTGAGACGTCTATGTTGACTAGGATCTTTCAAGGGTTTACCTTGCATTGACCAAAGCTTGTGATTTTGTTGAATGGGAAGGCTTGCTGGTTTCAAACCCAACTTTCCTGCTTCCTGTAATAAATCAAGCGTGTATTTCCTTTGGGAGGAGAAAATACCATCAGGAGAACGAGATGCTTCAAGTCCAAGAAAATATCGCAACTTTCCAAGATCTTTGATGAAGAAATCTTCATGCAAGAATCGCTTTAAGTGCCGTATTTGTTCAGGATTATTTCCTGAAATAATAATGCGGTCAACATAAATGAAAAGTGTTGTGAAGCTGCCATCTATCACTCTTGTAAACAATGAGTAATCGGTCTTTGATTGTAAGAAACCAAAGTTCTTCATTGTATGAGAGAATTTTGCAAACCATTGTCCTGGAGCCTGTTTTAAACCATATACCGATTTCCTCAATCTGCAAAAACGAACATCATCTGGTTTAAGTAAAACAGGTGGAAGTCTCATATAAATTTCTTCATTGAGGTCCCCCTGAAGAAATGCATTGTTCACATCCAATTAATGGAGTTCCCAGCCTTTGACTGCAGCAACACTGAGTAAACATCGCACTGTGGTCAGTTTCACAACTAGAGCAAACGTTTCTGTGTAATCAATACCTTCTATCTGACTATAACCCTTTGCTACCAAACGAGCTTTATCTCGTTCCACCGTTCCATCAGCTTTGTGTTTTATTTTGTGCACCCTTTTTGCTCCTATAGGCTTCTTTCCTGGGGGCAATAGCTCAAGAGTCCATGTATCATTTTTCTCAAGAGCTTCTAACTTTTTTTTTATTGCTTGCTGCCACTTAGGATTGTTGCGAGCTTGATCATAGGTTTCAGGTTCAATATCTATGGAAATGGCTACAAGAAAAGCTTTGTCGCTGGGGTTAAATTTAGAGTATGATAGGAAGGAAGAAAGTGTATACGGCATACCTGAGGAGACAATATTCACATGAGTTTGAGCCGAACTACTTACTTAAGGAAGATCACATACGAAGTCCTGCATCCAAGATGGAAGATGCCGATTACGTTGTGGTTGAGTGCTTTGTTTTCAACTGAAGGATTATTGGCACTGTGATTTTCAGTGTCCAGCTTGTTTGGTTCAGGTGATACATCTTCTTGAACAAAGTCGAGAGAGGTGATAGGTGGAAATAAGGTAGGGATTTCTTCGTCCCTTTTTTTGATCTTAGTTTGAAAAGGGGAGTTGCCTTCATAAAAGATAACATCACGAGACACAAAAAAATTTTGAGACTCAAGGTCAAGTACTTTGTAGCCCTTTTGACCTGCTAGATGTCCAATGAAGACACACGGGTTTGATCTACTCTGGAATTTGTCTTTCATTTTATTGTGGACATAACACAAACAACCGAACACACGTAAATGATCAAAAGGTGGAGATTTTGAGAAAAGCACCTCATAGGGACTCTTTCCTCCCAACTTAGACGAAGGTTGCAGTTAGAACACACTCTACCCAAAATTTTATAGGGAGATATGCTTGAAATCTTAGGGCTCAAGCAACCTCTAGAAGATGTTAGTGTTTTCTTTCGACCACATCATTTTGTTATGGTGTGTCAACACATGAAGTTTGAAGGAGAATCCCATTTTGTTGGAAGAATGACAACATCTAACCGGCTATGAGTTCAGGAGCATTATTGCTTCGAACTTGATGTACAATCCTGCCAAACCTATTTTTTATCATGGCACAAAAATTTATGAAGCAAGATGAAGCATCAGACGTATTTTTCAGGAACTATATCCAAGTGCTTCTACTAAAATCATCAACGATGGTAAGAAAATATTGAGCACCTGAAAGAGAGGGTGTTCAATAAGGACCCCATATATCAATATGTACCAAATTGAAGCATTTTTCACTTTTGATAAAACTCAAAGGAAAGGGTTTTCTGGTTTGTTTGGCTTGATGACACGAGTCACAACATTTATTCAAGTTTTCAAAAGAAAAAATTGATAATTAAGGAATAAAGGACAAATTTCTAAAGGGAACGTGGCCAAAGCGCCTATACCATAACGTAATCTGACAATCCACCTTGGTTGTAGTAGCCACAGATGTGAGATTCTCCCTGAAGTAATACAGGCCGTCTCTAAGTTCACCCGTGCCAATCTGCCTCCTTGTGGCTAGGTCTTGCATGACACAATGAGAAGGATAAAAGGTTACACAACAATTCAGCTCTTGCGTCAATCTACTCACAGACAACAAGCTGCAAGTAAAGGTCGGGACATATAGAACATTGGTTAGTTTAACTTCAGATGAAAATGAAGCTTGGCCAACGGTTTCAGTGTTGGTCGTTATTCCATTTGGCAGCTGTATAGGAAAATTTTTGTGAGTAGACCGAATTTTTGATAGATCTTTCTTACATGAAGTCATGTGTTTAGAAGCCCCTGTATCGATAATCCAATCAGAAACCTTGATTATACTCTTACCAGCAAAGTTTGCCATGGGGGTTTGATTTGAGATTAGAGCAAGAAGTTTGTCATACTGCTCTTCAGTGAAGGTAAATGAACTCGAGAAACCACTGTTCCCTGACTTTTGATCTGCAGCAGCATTGTTTGCTTGAGCCTTTCCTTGTTTGGAAGTCCTTTGATTTCCAGATGGCTTCCCTATCTACTCCCACCAATCTGGGTATCTGACTATTTCAAAGCACATGGAACCTAAATGACCTGTCATGCCACAATGATCGTAGATCATCTTACTTTATCTTTGTTTTTAGCATCTTCTTTGTTCTTTCCTCGCTGGAATTTCACTGCAAGAGCAGCAGCCTCTACTGCTGGAAGAGTTGCGGCAGTAATGTTTTGCTGTCTTTTTGCTTTTACAGCATATGCGATACTTCCATATAGATCAGGAGATAGTGCATTGAATATCCATGAAACCACCATGGAGTTGCACTTTCCCCAGGTCTGTAGCACTGGCGAGGTTTCGTCTGGTTTCTCAAACTCGCCATTGACAAACGCTAGTTTGCTCTGTGCCCTTAGTGCATTCTGCATTGCACGCTCCTAGGTCGAGTAGTTCTCGCCCTTCAACAAGATACCAACGAGGTTGGTACATGGATTGTCGGATGCATTCAAGTAATCTGGCGAAGATGGATCATTCGGGCTGACTGGAGAAGAACCTGAGCCTCCAGACCTCTTGCTCGGATCATCTCCCATTTAGAAGCTGTTTTAGGTTTCAATTGAAACCTGCTCTGATACCATGAGAATTTGGTTTCAACAAGCATTTTCTTCCTGGAGTCAAAGTGCCTTACTTATATATCAAGTTACTTGGCTTACACAAGAAGTCTAAGCCTAGTATAAGACTAATACTGAAGCAAGATAAAGATAACAAGGATAACATTTGATTTATATACAGAATTACTAAAACAACAAAACATTCTGCTAACAAAAACATAGCGCACTTTCCAGAAAAATTTAAAAAACACTATTTACCATTTGATCTATATACAGAATAACTAAAATAAAAAAAATTCTAAAATTATGTGAAAAGTCAAATAGTGCAACTAGCTTGAAACATAGAGAGTACATAATTTACCAAATATATAAGTGATTTATTATTACATATTTTAAGTGTTCAAAGTTTACTATTACATAATTATCAAGCTAAAAAAATTAATTAACAAAAGTTTATATATTTTAAATGATTTTTTAATTGTAATATAGACTTAGCCATATTTGTTAAAGTAGGCAAGTTTAGTGCTCAGAGCAGCAAGTATTTCCGAGAAATAAAGTCTAAACACATGTCTCATTCATTTCTTTCCTTATTATATTTATAGTGTTTAAGTGGAATTCAAAATTTTTCAAAATAAATTATTTTAAATTAAGTTCTGGATAAAGGAGCAAGAAATTTATAATTTGAGACAGTTTATTGCGACAATTTTATCGAGATATATTAGCACATTACGGTATATAATAATCCTAAAGCATAAGAAAAATTAAATCTCGATCAAATGTTTTCTGAGTATTATGTGTGTTATACTTTTGGTACTAATACAAGGAGTTGAGATTCAGATATTCGTTATACCAATAATTTCAATAGTACTTTAAGATATATATATATATATATATCGAAGGTTCAAACCAAAGATAACTTCAGGTATGCATAGATTGTTTAGTGGATGTTCTCATGTGACTTACAAGATAGTGGGGGATTGTTGAAACATGTTTAAGTTCTATATATAGTTTGTAAGTTTTACATAAATGGAAAATGTATTTTGATTATTTAAATTTAATTAATTTTATAAATTAATTAAAATTCAAAGAGTTATAAATCTTCTAACAATTATGTCCTTTGCAATGAGCGTATTCTTTATAAATAATTATTCATACTCTAAGATACAGATATTTATGAATTGTTGTGTCTATTAGGGAAAGAGCTGTGTTTTCAATTTTCTATATAAATGGGTCATTTCATAAATTTAAGAAAGATTCATTATACCTTACAATGGAGGAATATTTGCCCCTAGAAAAGTTGAAATCATTTCATGCTTAAAAATCTTTCTTCATCTCTATGATTCTTTATTTTTGTAATAACCACTTTTCTATAGCAAACATGATCACCATAAATTTCTTATCATACATGAAGAATCTAAGGTCCATAAGTGTTAGAGTTTTGCTTATGTAAGCAATCAGATGGCCCCTCTTATTGTCATATAACTTGATCTCTCATTACACGCACCTGGTCTTCACCACAAAGTGCTCTTTAAAGTTTGGTAGCACTAGGATAGTGACGAATACTCATAATTATATAAATATTAAGAGTTTAAATTATCATTCTACATCTTGAGTTTAATTAATTTTTCTAATGTGAGCAATTACTCCACCTGGGTTACTATTCACATGTATATACTGTTTATATGCGAGTTACTGTTCACCACATTCCACTTTTCATATGGCTGTTACTATTCATAAATGGGTTACTATTCATCTGTATTTACAAAATATGCTAAATAATTACTTTTATGTAGGTGTTTAAAATCACAACACCTTACAATTCTTAGACCAATGATTAGGGTCTTAATCATTTATAATTTTCAGTTCATGATCCAACCTAACTGAGAGATAAAAGAGGTCAAATTTTGATAACAAAAAAAATTAGTTCCAGCATTTGCGCTCTTATCAATCTTTCACAAGAAAAATCATACCTGAAGCTGTGAATGTCAGAATTAAGTGATTCTAAAGCCATATGAAAGCCAACACATAGATCTTCAATTTGCTTCATATGTCAAGAATTGTTTGATCATTTTCATTGCCAAAATCTAGTTATAAGTAAGATCATCTATTCTGTCACTCGCTAAAGAGCAGTTTCAATAGAAAAATCATAACTTGAGCTACACACATCAGTTTTTAATGATCAAGCTATTGTTTCAAAGATAGAGAATAGATCTCCAAATCTTATGCATTGAGGATTGGTTGAATCAATGTGTAGGATGGTCAAACAATTAGAAGAAGTTTGAGTTGCCTCTATTGATTTGTATTTCACCTACCCTTCTATTTCACCAACCTCATCCCCAAGGCTCTATAAATAGGCAGTGGAGTGAGGGCGAAATTAAGCTAGTTCCTAGGCAAAGTTAGAGTTGTTGTATCAAAGCTAACCTTTCTTCTTTGATCTTGTTCTTATTTTCTATCTTGAAACCAAGGTCATAGCCAGAAATTGAGCCTAGGGGGCGAGGGCATGGCATGGGCGGGTTGTTAACATGTATAAAGTTACAATCAATAACAAAAAATATTAAATAATATTATATATAGACATATGAAATTTGAAAGTTTACAATAATTAAGTTCATTTCAAATCTTTATAACTCAAAATTGAATAGACATTTTACATATATAGACACATGGAATTCAAAAGTTTACAATAATTAAGTTCAATTAAAAAATTCAATTTGAAATTAGTAGTTTTTTTCATGAATGAAATAAGTTTAATTTATAAAGTAAAAATGGTTATTTGAATTTTTTATTAATTATAAAAAAATTATTATACAAATTAAATTTATTATATAATACTAACCAGTTAGTTCAAATTATGATCTAAAATATTGTTATTAGAAAAATATTTTGAGTTAACAAATTTCATGCAATGGAACCAAAATGAAACATTTTTAATAGATTTAGGACTAAAATGAAATGTTTTTAAAACGTTTAGAACCAAAATAGAATGTTCAATAGGTTAGGGACTAAAATGAAATAATAATTAAAATTAAGGACTATCACACAATTTACTCAATAAGAAAATGAGATATCGCAGTGAGACCTTAAAAGATAAAATATATCAAAGCTACTTATTAATTATAATATTTACAGATAGGTACCTAACTTTAGTTTTTTTATAATTTTATAATATATCCAACAACCCAATGAAAATCTTTAAAATTTTATGGGGCCGGTTGCCACCTCCTGCCTCTAAAAAGCTACACGCCTTCTCGAAGCTCTGTTCAAGGTGTTTTTTTCTTATTCTTCATTTAATCTTTTAGTCTATGTTTATTTCCCTTTTATTTATGTTGTTTACTTTTATCATGTCTAATTAATTTTTCTTTTACTAAGGTAAAAGGGTGATGCTTTTTGTATTAATGTTATGGCTAATTTAAGTGGATTCTAATGTTATTGGTGTTTGCATTCTTAATCAATTTAGCTACCCTTATTATTAAGTGAGAGTCTTAATTCATCATAGTTGATCATTGACACGAAAACTACTTGATTCTTTTTATAGAGTGTAGCTCTACCGGCTTGATATGTTTGAATCTTGAGTTATTATGGACAAAGATTGGCATGATAGATACTTGAACTCATTGACAAGTGTTGGCGTTCTATGATTAACAAAAAATAATACTAACTCAAGCCTAATGTTTATGGAATTTGATTATTAAATTCCCCACTTGGACCTCCTTTATATGTGATTCTTAGTTGAGTAGCAAGACGGGCTAAAATTAATCATAATTGATATACCAAAAGTGAATCCCCTAACCTTAGCTATTTCTTTGAATTTGAATTTTAATCCACATTTATTTACACCTTGCACCAAAACTTTCTTTGTTAAAAAACCTGTAATTTGTATTTTTAAATTCACTTCTCTGTAGTTTGACATGGGGACTCCCAAAATTTGAATTTTGGGACAACCTACACTTGAGTTACAACTTCTAAAGTGCAATAGATAAGTAGTCAATAGTCGAATTACAACTAACAAAAACATTATTTTTAAGGATTTTGTAAAGTTTTAGTCATGTAGTAGTACCATCTTCAATTTTGGAGAAAAGAAACACATAAGCCTAACTTTGATCTCACACAAACATTATGTTGTTGTTTCCTCATGTTGTCTACGATATTATCTACAATTATCAATCATTTTTTATGCTAAGAGACCAAGTTATGTACATTGCTTGTGTGATTAGTTAACTTTAGATAGACTTTTTTATTTATGTAGTTATCATGTACAGCTAGAAGTTTCATTTACTTGTAACTCTACTGCTTGTTTATAACTTCTATACAAATACTGACTTTGAGCATGCCATTGAATACATGAAGTAAAAAATTCAGAAATACAAATCTTTACATTGTATAAGAGCATAATGATCCAACCTTTTAATCAAGCATATCGATGGATCCAACAAAGAAAAACGAAACCATGACAAGATTGTCCTCTACACCATTCAAGAACGATCTTTCCTTTATCTTTTATCTCAATCCTTCTAACAGACCCGGTATACTCAAGAACAATACGTTGAATGGAGAAAACTATCACACATGGCATCAGAACAAACTAGGGTTTGTTGATGGATCTCTTGTAAAACCCGAAGATGATCTGGAAAAGACACATGTGTAAGAGAAGTGCAACTTGATGGTGATATCATGGATTTTCAATGCATTATTCTTGAGCTACACAATAGAGCGGCATTTGTGAACTCAGCTAAAGATATATAGAATAACCTACATGAGGCTAAATATATATAGAATAACCTACAAGAGAGTCAAAAGCAAAAAGGCTAGAATCGACAAAAGCAAGGTAAAATGACCACTAACAACGCTACTGTGCATCAAGTTGAAAGCAAGTTTACACAAAAAACCCTAACACTCACTCAAGCCCCATGTGATCAATTAATTTCATTGTTATCCAATCAAAACAAAGGTAATGAGACAACCTTAGCTAGTAAGTGTTCTCCTTTTATTGCTAACTAGATTATCAATAGTGGAACATTAGGGAACATGTCCTTACATAAGATTGCAAACACAAATACTAGGAATTACTCACCCTTTATATGGCTTCCTAATATTTTGAGCCTTAAAGCAAATTCAATTAGTGAAGTAAAAATTTTAGATGGCATCAAGCTAAATAACGTGTTATATGTTCCGAATTTCTCATGTAATTTGCTTTCTATTCGCAAGATGGTGAATGATCTAAATTGTTCTATAACCATTTTCCAAAATTTTTGTACAATACAATACATGGACTCGATGAGGTTAATTGGCACTGGTGAATTGTGTGGCACCTTTTATTACTTTAAAGGGATCATAAAGCCTATTGTCCCTACAACCAACTTGATACCTCATATACCCTATGGCACATAATGCTTGGGAATGTACGTTTTGGAAAATTGAGCTTGTATTCTCAGCTATAAAATGTATTTGTTAAGAACATGAATAAGTTGTGTAATGCTTGTCATCTAGCAAAGAAAACTAGAAACTCCTTTTTTTTAAGTTTTAGTGAAACCAAAGAGCCTTTTGATCTTATTCAAATTGACATCTATGGATCAAATAGAACTCCATCTTTCATTGCTACTCATTATTTTCTTATTATTGTAAATGATTATAGTCGATGCACCTGTATTTTCTTGTTGAAAAACAAATCAAAAGCATGCAAGCATACTTCTACTTTTAACTCCATGGTGAAAAATTAATTCAATAAAGTCATTCATCAAGCCAAAAGTAATAATGCACCTAAGTTTATTACTGGTCCCAAGCAAACCTTTTATCATCAAAATAGGATTCTCATTCAAACCACATGTGTATAAACCCCTCAACAAAATGGCTTCACAGAAAGAAAGAAGGCATCATCACATTCTTGAGGTAAGCTTGTGTCCTTCACTTTCAAGCACAATTACCTGTTAAATTTTGGGTGATTGTTTCTTGACTACAACTTTCCTCATAAATCACATGTCTTTATCAAATTGCCTAGTAAAAGTCCATATGAAATTTTATTATCTAGACCTGCCTCACTTAATCATCTTAAAGTGTTTGGTTGTTTTTGTTACCTTCACAACAACTCTAGAACTAATGACAAATTTGAAACTTGCTCCAAACCTTGTATTTTTATTGGTTATCCAAATGGACAGAAAGAATACAAGGTTTATGATCTCGAGTCACACCAAGTTTAGGTGTCTAGAGATGTCATTTTTTATGAAGACATATTTCCTTTCAAAGACTTTGTAGGTGGAGAAAATCATTAAAAAACTTTATGCCAATGTGAGGAAATACATGTTCTTAATGATGCCACCCCACCTCATGAATCCGAGCCATCCAACCTAGTGTATGTCAAAATACATAACTGGCCAAAAATTGTAGTTGCGCCTCTTGACCATACGACCTCCCTCTAATCGTGTTAGACCTCAACATCACAGAAGGCCTCCCTCATACTTGAAAGACTATATTTGTGATATTGTGAAAGTAGAAAACTCATTAGCACCATTTGCCAATCAAGCATCTTTTGGTAAATCATATTCTATTGCACATTACCTTTCTTATGACTAATTTAATCCTTTTTACAAGGTCTTTTTAGGGGCTGTGTTGGAGGAGCAGAAACCAAAAAATTACCAAGATGCTAGCAAAGACCTAATATGGATACATGAAATGAGAAAATAACTTGATGCACTGGAAAAGAACAATAGTTGAACCTCATTGTATCTACCACCCAACAAAAAGCCTATCGGGTTGAAATGGGTGTACAAAATTAAATGCAAAGTTGATAAGAGCATCAAGAGGTACAAGGCAAAACCCGTAGGAAAGGGATATAATCAGGTCAAAGGAATTGATTACTTTAAAACCGTTGCTCCATTAATAAAACTAACAAAAGTTAGATGTCTATTGGCAATGGTGACAACCAAAGGATGGGAACTTAATCAGCTTAATGTTCAATTGCCTTCAAGGCGGTCTAATAGAAGAAATTTATACTATACCCCTTCTAGTTTGTCTTGCTCTAGATAACAAGTAACTTTACAAACCTAGAAAATCATTGTATGGACTCAAACAAGCACCTTAACAATGTTCCACAACTTTTCTAAAGCTTTGAAAAAATATGGTTTTCAGCAATCCAAGGCTGACTTCTCTCTGCTCATGGTGATAACTAGAGATAGCTACTCAGGGGTTCTGGTTTATGTTGATGACATAGTAAGTATAAGCAACAACAACAATCAAATTGGTAAGCAAAAGCAATATTTGCATAACACCATTTTGTTGGAATATTTTTAAGTTCCATCTATAGTTTGTAAGTTCCATGTAAATAGAAAATATATTTTGATAATTTAATTTTAATTAGTTTTATAAATTATTAAAAATAAAATAGTTGTGACTCTTCTAACAATTTTGTCTTTCATAAAGGACATATTTTTTCATGAATAATTGTATTTATTGCAATAAACACATATTTATGAATGATTATGTCTGTTGGGTAAAGAGTTGTGTTTTTCCATTTTGTATATAAATGAGATATTTCAAAATTTTGATAGAGATTCTTCATATAACTCTGTTGTATCATGGAAGCATATTTCTAGTACCTTATAATGGAAGAATAATTATCTATAGGAAAGTGAAATTATTTCATACTTCAAAGTCTTTCTTAATCTCCATCTTCCCTTGTTTTTCTAACACTTTTATATCAAAGACCTTAAGAAATTAGTTGCTTTCCTTGGTCTGGAAGTTGAAAGTTTCAAGAAAGGCATCTTCTTGCCTTAGCGAAAATATACCTTGGATATTTTAAGTGAGACATAAATGTTAGGTTGCAAACCATTAAGCTTCCCATCTAGTATTAGCACCATCTCAACTCAGTGTAGGTTTCCCTATAAAGGATCCTAGTATGTATCAATAGCTTGTAGGAAAGTTAATTTACCTGACTATTACCAGACTTGATATAACTTACGTGGTTAATTTGTTAAGTTAGTTCATGAAGGAACCAAATCAGGCACATTTCAGCACTACTAAACATGTGCTTCAATATTTAAAGGGTACACTAGGGAAAGGCATTTCTTTCCTTCAAATGAAGATTCGGTTCTTCATGGCTTTTCCAATACAAATTGGGCTAGTTGTCCAAACACTCAATGCTCCACTTCCAAACACATATCTCAACTTGGGGTAGCTCTTATATCATGGAAATCAAATAAGCAGGTTATAGTTGCTCGCTCATCTGTTGAGACTATATATCGAGCAATGACAACTATCACTAATGAATTGGTGTGGCTGTGTACACTTCATGTTGCATTACAAGAAAACAAGGCATTTGAGTTGACAAAAAATGTAGGGAAACTGTAGGAAATGGTCATTTCCTATAATTAAAATCGTCGGACAAAACCGTAGGAAAAAGTAGTGCCGGAAATAAAAACCGTCGGATGACAGTAAAATTTTCCTATGCTTTTATGATGGCCGCGGACCCCATCTTATCCGACAATTTTGGGATGCATTAACTCCTACACTTTTCTGACAAAAGTATTTCCTACGGTTTTGTGATCCCTTTGTCCTACAGTTTTATGACGTCAATGTCCTACGGTTTTGTGACCCCTTTGTCCTACGATTTTGTAACGTCAATGTCCTACGGTTTTGTGACCCCTCTTGTCCTACGATTTTGTGACTTTACTATCTCCTACGGTTTTCTGTCATTAATATTGCTCCTACAATTTTGTGACAATTTAAAGATTTTAGTAAATTAATTTATACACAAATTAAAAACATATTATATTGCATTATATAATAATAATAATAATAATAATAATAATAATACTATACATAAAAGTAATCAAATTTTATAGGAAAAAGTAATATAAGATTAATGGGATGCAGTGCCGGGCTGATCATCATCATCTCGCTGGCTACGATCGTCGTCATGATGCTGAGTGGAAAATCCGGTCCGTAGGTCGTCTGAGAGTGCCAATGCAGGTATAATCCCCTGCTGGATCAACCTGTTAAGTATGGCGCTCATTGCAGCCTCGGTCTCTCGCTGAACCTAAGTGCGAACGTCTGCCTGTAACCATGTAAAATCACTCTGTAGCTGGTGTTCTCAGCCCCCAGTTGAGCAATCTCATCAAAATCAGCACGTGGAGCCTAAAAAATTTTGTAAGTAGCAATTAGCAATGTAAAAGTGATAAAAATAATTAATAAATTTAAATATGAATGAAAAATACCCGATTTGGTCCAAAGGTCTGGGCATCAGCGAGTTAGCGTGGAACACCCAGTAGTCGGCTTTTTTTTGTGGGCCTCGTACCTCGCTCTATACCTCTGCATCGAACTACGGGCGGTCATTCAGATTCTGGTATTTTCTTGAATCCGCTAGACATATCCATCCTACAAGAAAAAGAAATTATAGTTATTAAGACAAATATTATATTTTTAAAACATTGTTTGTAGTGGTAAATGAACATTTATTACCTGCAGCTGCTGTGAAATCGGATTGATGGGCTGACTGGTCTTTTTCCATTTATGAGTATGAGACCACCACTCATCAAATGATGGCTCAACTCCATCTCGGGCTTTTGTCTGCACAATTTTAGATATCATTAAAATTTTAAGTAATTAATAAATCATAAAAAAAATTATAATGTATGGAAGGGAGAAGTTGGTACCATACGATCCCAATGCATCTCGCCTGGGATTGAGCCCATCGTGTGCTTCGAAACAATGCCTAAGCTATCCACTATGTGCTTGGCATGGGAACCAACCTCCGATAGCTTCTTCCATCTCTCCTGCTCCCCCTGGTCACACAACTGATTCCATACCTGCTGACTGTAGCAGGATGGAACATGTGGCCGCAGTAAATTGTAGTTAGGGTTGGCGAAGAAGTCGGGAATCTTCTAAATCGCGACGGACCTCCAATGATAGACGCGGTTTCGCACGGACCGCGAACAGTAGTCAAAACAATTCGGCAGATGGGGCCGAAGTCTCTGGGGTCCCATCTATAATAGTTCTGCAATTTCACAAAGAAGAAAAAAAATTATGAATTAGTCCATATACAAACTATTGTTTAAAAATGTACAACAACCAATCACCTCTAATGTGGTAACGTGCTCCTCTCGTGTAGCTCGAGATGCATGTGACCAAGCTATACAACTTTCGTCCCACAACCTTACATGAATAGAGGCTACGGTGGAACAAACGAAGTCATCATTGAGTAAGCTGTAACAAATGATGATTATAGTAAGATATATATATAAACTGATGTAACTAAGAACAATGTATAATTATATCACAATTAATTTTGTAAGAGTCAGTAACACTTACTCTCGAGGGACGATCATTGGACGGTCCTGCGGAGGTGGAGGTGGTGGTAAGTCAACTACACGTGGGCCTCGCCCTCTAGGGAATGGGGCCCCACCAGCTGGCTGCGCGTCAGGTGCGACGGCTGGGCCACCAGTGGCCGGGTGTTGCTGAGGCTGCTGAGGCAATTGCTGCTGATGCTGACTCGGGTGTAAGCCAGGTAGATGATGAGTTGATATACCAAACTCATCTGGATTAAGGAATGAATTAGGATCGACATCCCATGTGGGCTGCTCGATCCCTGTATGCTGGTAATGAGATGACCCGGATATTCCGCTCATATCCGGGTAATACGCATCAGTCTGCGTGTCTCGAAACTGCTGAAATGCGGAGATCGATGCGCCAAATGTCTGGGGCACATAAGGTCGTGGCACCGGAGTATATGGCAGCTGGGTCTGTGGCTAGGTCTGTGGCACCAGTGTCTGAGCCTGGGTATGTGGCAACAGGGTCTCTGGCACCTGGGTCTGAGTCTCAGTCTGTGACACCTGTGTAGGTGTCACAGCAGGGTGTCGTGGACCCCACTACGTCGCGGGTCATGTAAGTCCTTGGCCGGGCCTTTGCCCGAGCCAGACTGTCTGGGGCGAACCATCCTAAAATTAAAGTTTAACATGTTTATTACATATATATGTAATACTAAATTACCATTACGTCACAGTCTTTTATTTATAAATGACCATTACTACACTAACATTTACTTATTAAATTTCATTATTTTAGTAAACTCATTAATTTTTAAATTGCCATCATTTCAATACCATTTGTGCAGTAACACTTTTTAAAATTGCCAATTATTCGACATATACTTATTTATAAAATAAAATTATTAAACTAGCATTAACTGATTATACTAACATTACTGAAGTAACATTATTGTTCTAACTTGAACTGCTTACACTAACATTATTGAAGTGATAACAATATTACTCTAACATTATTGACGTAACAGTTTTTTATATTAACCACATATATAGTAACATGCTTTTGTACAAATAGAACTTACCATTATTACATAAAAAATTATTTATAACTAACCACATACATATTACTAACACCATATATAAAATTACCTAAAACATATAATATAAAAACTGGCTTTGAAAAATATAACATGCAATACATGCATTATATATGTAAACAACAACTATATATAATAACAAACATTAATTATATATGAAAAAATACTTAAAAATTAAAAATACCTAGTTGAAGTAGCTCTGGAGGGGAATTTGGGAGTGAGTTTGGAAGAGGGCGTCGTAGAATAGAGGAAATGGAGTGGTGAAAACTGAAGAACTCCCACGAATTTAAAGGGAATATTTGGCGATTAAGCTACCTATTTGTCCTACGATTTTCCCGCACTTTTCAAAAGTGTAGGAAAACCGTAGCAAATTTTCCTACGGTTTTCTTACGAGAACTAGAAAATGCATCAAAAGCGTAGGAAACAAAAAAATTAACCTTCCCACCATTAATTGGCTTCCCGCCTTGCTTCCTACGGATTACCAGCTTTAGTCCTACGTTTTATGGCAGCTGCCTTGTCCTACAGTTTTGCTACTTAATTCAAATGTTGACTCAAAACCGTCAGATAGCGCACTGCCCTAGGTGATTATAGTCCTACATCTTTCCTGCGATTTTTTAAAACTGTGTGAAAACCGTCGGTCCTTTCCTACGCTTTTTCTACATACTTTAAATATTAACTTCAAAACCGTTGCACATCACATTGCCCTAGGTGATATATTCCTACAGCTTTCCCACGATTTTTGAGTACTAACTTAAAACCGTCGGATAGCGCACTGCCCTAGGTGATTATAGTCCTACATCTTTCCTGCGATTTTTTTAAACTGTGTGAAAACAGTCGGTCCTTTCCTACACTTTTTCTACATACTTTAAATATTAACTCAAAACCGTCGCACATCACATTGCCCTGGGTGATATATTCCTACATCTTTCCTACGATTTTTGAGTACTAACTTAAAATCATCGGACGGAAGCCACATCAAATATATTTATATATATGTATATATTATAATGTGTATATATATGAATAAATGAACTAATTACTATGTTTGGAAGTTAATTATTTAACTTTTTTTAGTTGATGAATAAATGAAAATATTTATATTTGGAAATTAAATTTATGGATTTAATGTATATGGTCAGATTGAATCTCTCAAATTTATTAACATTATTATTATTTTTTTTAATAGCATGCAATAATTTTTTGTAAGAAAAAAAATTGATATATTCATTTCAACGACACAGGTAATTAGATATGTGATGATTAAATTTCATAAATTTTTTTCTTTTCTGTCCAAAACATAAATGCATTCAAAGTTATATTACGATTTCAAATAAAACATGCAGATGTTTTGAACAATTACACTTAATCAAACATCCTCGCCTTCATCTGACTCTAAACTATCGAGCGATGCTTCATCATCTGATGTATCCCCATCGGCTTGTGTGACCTCGATGTTCTGATCTATGTGTTGCACGATTTCAGGATAACACGTTCTATCGACAAGTATGTTAATCTCATCAAGGGCAATGCCATCAGTTGTTACCATTGGTACTTCACTTGAAATCACTTCTTGGAACGGCTCATCTGTGGTTTCTAACACACATGTTTGCTCATCAGACATTTTCTCATTATCCTCAGATCGAATACTAAAATTATTCGATGAATAATCGATGAAAGCTCGTGGCTTCGTCTTAACCATCGGCCACCACTGATGAAGAGTCTTGTTAAGGTACTCACAGTAGTAAACTTGTTAAGCCTATGTCACAAAGATAAATGGCTCAGGTGGTGATAATCTAGACTTCCATTTAATGTCAACAACACCAGTACGTGCGCAACTTCGAACACCACATGTCAGATCAAACCAAGTACATTTGAACAGCGTCATGACTTCATACCCACTCCCGTGGTACTCAATACGTATAATCTTATTAATAAGGCCATAAAAATCATACCCACTAGATCCCCATGTCTCACCCTTCACCCAAACACCATAATTCTGTGTCGTTTTGTCTTTGCCATAGGATTGTGTGTGAAAACGAAAACCATTCACAATACATCAATTGTATGAAATGGCCACTCGAATAGAACCACGGGCTAATTGTACAATACAAGGATCTAATTTATCCTTGAAATGGTTAACCTGAAAATATAAAGTTAATATAATAACATCATTGCACGGTATATTCAAACAGAACACAATTAGGTACATAAAAATTATCACGCCATGATATTCACGTATGATGAGAATCATTCGGTCAAATGTTGATCTCGATAACTTTGTAATTCACTTTCACCTAATTTGGGAAATCTTGTTGATATATAAGAGTCAAAGTGCCTGAAATGATAACTAGTCAATAATGAAATAAAGCATTTAGATTGATATAAAAACCCTCACAGTTGTTTGCATATATGTCACCTGACAATCAGTATAATCTCATTGCAATTATGCAAAGTGTAGATATGCATTTGATGTTTCTCAGTGTGATCAAATAAGCGTTGTCGCCCGTAGTTGGGTATGTTACGACATCTTGTATTGAAGATAGATAACAATTGACCCTCAACATCAGCCACAGGAATATTAATATCATCATTTCGTGGGACCCTGTTTAACCGTGTAGGAATATTTACTTCAAAGTAATGGCTACAGAATCTAGACATTTCCTGGACCAAGTACGCTTCCACAATTGAACCTTCAATTGCAGCTTTATTTCTAGCCTTTTGCTTCAATGACCGCATTAGTCTGCCAAGTTAAAAAAATATAACAATTAATGACATATAATATGCGAAAATTATTGACATATAATATATAAAAATTATTGACAGAAATATGAATGCAAATTAAAAAATTACCTTTCAAATGGATACATCTATCGAAATTAAACTGGACCACACAACTTTGCCTCATGATGGAGGTGGATAACAAGATGTTGCATCGAATCAAAAAAAGGAGGAGGGAATATCTTTTCTAGCTTACATATGGTAACCGTTATATTCCGCTCCAACTGTTGTATGTCATCAAATCGAATCCTACTTGTGCATAAGATTCTAAAAAATATGTAAAACTCAGAAATCGTCTCCCATATAGGACCTAGCATATACCCACGTAATGCAATAGAAAGCAACCTTTGCATTAACACATGACAATCGTGGCTCTTGAAGTTATAGAATGTACTGTCACTCAAGTTAACCGTACGGCCCAAGTTCGAGGCATACCCATCAGGCATCTTTATCGTCCTCAGCCACAGAGTAACTTCTCTTATATGTTCCCGACTCAACGTATAAGATGCTTTTGGTTTTACACATTTCCCCTTAATATTTCGTAAACGTAGTTCACGCCGCATATTTTTTAACTCCTGAAGCGAAAGGCGAGAATTGGAGTTATCTTTTGTTTTCCCATGTATATCCACAACAATATTAAAAATATTCTCAAAGTAATTTTTTTCAATATGCATGACGTCCAAATTATGACGAACTAGCAAATGCTTACAGTACGGTAACTCCCAAAATATACTCTGCTTTAACCAATTATGCCACTCTCCAAACCCCGCAACTCGGTGTTTATCATATGAAGAGCCAAACGGAGGAAAACAATACCCAACCAACATAGCATGTATTTCCTCACCTGACTTATATGGACTAGCGACTGCGCTAACCTTCTTCCCTGGGATGAACAATGTTACATTCGAACGGAATGTGTGATTACGCGGTAAAAAACCCTGTGACAATCAAACCAACATGGCTTTCTGTATTTCTTCAACATAAATGTGTCAATTTCATCCACGCAATATGGGCACGCAAGCTTACCATGGGTACTCCAACCTAAAAGGTTTCCTAATACAGGAAAATCATTAATTGTCCATAATAAACATGCCTTCATAAGAAAATTTTGTTATCGATAACTGTCCCATGTAACAACCCCTTCCGACCATAAAGTTTTGAGCTCCTCAATCAATGGTCATAAAAATACATCAATGTTGCGTCCTGGTGCTCTAGGACCAAGAATTAGGAGAGTCATAAAAATGAAGGGTTCTTTCATACACAGTTCTGGCAGAAGATTGTAAACAACTATAAAGATTGGCCATATCGTGTATGTTCCACCAACAACACTATTCGGGTTAAATCCATCGGTACACAATCCGAGCCTAATATTTCTAATTTCATCAGCGAATGATTGGAATGTTCGATCTATGTGACGCCATGCTTTAAACTGACATGGATGACCCATACTTCCATCATTGCATGATTTATTATAAGCATGCCAAGTCATATGAGTCACTGTTTTTGATGACATGTACAAGCGCTTCAACCTGCTGGTTATTGGTAGATACCGTAACAATTTTTTGGGAATTAACATCTTTCTTCCAGAGGTTACTCTTTCTTTATATCCATTGCTTCTACATTCACGACATTGTGTTAATTTCTTATCTTCCTGATAAAATAGCATACAGTTATTCTCACATGCATGAATTTTTATATATGGCAACCCAAGTCCTTTTGTGAGTTGTTTCACATCATATAGGGTGGATGGGAGTCTATTACTTTCAGGCAACATTTCTTTCATAAGCTCCAGTACTCTATTGAAACAACGATCTGTCATATTAAACTCACTTTTGCAACTTAACAATTGGATCATTGCAGACAATCGTGTTTGTTTAGTACACCCATCCCACAACGGTGCATTTGCATCATCCAACAAATTATAAAATTGTTGTGCGGTCGGATTAGGTAACCCCTCCCTCATTTCAGACACATCGAACACATTATCATTATTATCACTGCCATTATCAGCTTCTTCGACATCAGCATCGATAAACTCTTCATCCACCAACATTCTTTCACTATTTCTAGATCCTACATTCGATGATAACGGACCCATTAATTCACATACCATCTGTTCATACGCATTTACATTACTTGATTCCCCACTTATCCCTCCATATAACTGCGATGGAAAATAGCTACGGGCCATATTGAAATTGTGCAGATTGCTATCATATTGTTCATTGTGACAGTGCCATATGTAATAGTTTAACGTAAATCCATATCGAAACAAATGCTCTCTCACTTTCGGCTTTGTTCTATAAAATCTGTTATTATATTTGCAACAAGGGCATTTAATCATTACTGACTTCCTACTACATGCAAACTGTAAAAACTCATTAACACCAGCCATAAATCCAGAATTCATATATCCATCTATATCTGTCCTCTGGTATATCCACTCACGTCCATTAGCAGCCATTTTGGTTCTCTTGTAAAATAGACAGTAAAAACCCTCAATATAAATACGTAATAAATTATTACATTCCATATAATATAAATATAATGAAAATGTAAATGAATTACTTATATATGTCATGCATACATGTCAACCTTCCATAACTAAACTACCTACTTCATTAAGGTAAGGGCCCTACTCCATTGAAAGTTGTATAAGCAATAAACCATTTTAACTGTTCCATGTAAGTAGCATTTTATGTAAATTTCGGCAGCATTTCCCTTCAGTTCCCATTCACAGTGTTTCTTAACAATATCAACTTATTGAGAAACACACGACGGGAACAATTTGGGAAATACTCTACCAAAATTCACAAACTGCTACTACGACAGAAACACATTAACTGAAATACTGCTTATACAACTTTCAACTATCCAACTTGGACAATCCATGATTATGTTAATTACAAATATAACTTAATCTAATACATTTTGTTTGCCAACAATCTGAATCGGACCAATATTATATTTGTTATCAACACAATCATGGATGGAGAATCTAAGGTATAATAAATAAATACTTATTATGCAACAACATGCTGTGATAAGTCTGCTACCTAAAACAACATAAGTATATCTTATAAAAAATAAATAATTACCATTTAAATCACTAACCTCTAAAGTCAGCTACCTAAAACAACATAAGTATATCTTATAAAAAATAAATAATTAACATTTAAATCACTAACCTCTAAATTAATTTTAAATACCTCTATTGAGCTGAAGAAGATGTTGAAGCGGAAGTGAAAATGGATATCGAAATTGTGGCTGGGACGAGCCGGAGAAGAGGGGTGGGAGGGTATTTATAAGCAAAATCTGTCGCAATATCATAGGTATATATGAAAAGTTAAACTGCAAGAATAGTGTAGGAAATTTGTAGTAACTTACTTAAAAACAATGTGGGAAAAATAAACTGTAGGTAAATCGAAGGATTAAAATTCCTACATTATTAAGATGTCCATTCTTTTTTTTATCTCAAAACCGTAGGAAAAAAATGCAGGAAAAGCGTTGGATATGTTATCCGACGTTTTTCTTACATATGTGGTCCCTACCCATTTAATTCGTATCAAAAGCGTCAGAAGGTTTGGCGCCATTATTTCCCGTTATCTTACTTTGACAATTGTCCTACGGTTTTTTGTGTCACAAATTTATTGCATGAATAGCGTTGGACGTAATTTTTTGTCCGACGGTTTTCGTGTGAATAATTTTCATATGCTTTTTTTCGTAGGAAATTGTCGTAACAAATAATTTTCATCCTTGTAGTGTTGGTCTAGCAGTATCTCAATCACACACTATCATATTATTTTGTGACAATAGAACCGCCCTACACATTGCAATGAATCTTGTGTTCCACAGGTGAGCAAGGCATTTTGAGATCAATAAGCACTTTATAAGAGACAAATTCTGATGTGGAAGGATTCGAACATGTCATATTGTGGGACATTCTTAGCCAACCGACTTACTCACCAAAGCTTTAAGTAAGAAGTAGTTTCATTTCTTACTTAGAAAGTTGGACATTCTCGATACCCAAGTTCCAAATTGAGCATGTGTGTTAAGAGACCAAGTTACATATGTCGCTTGCGTGATATGTTAACTTGAGATAGACTCTTTTGTTTATGTAGTGTACAACTAAAATTTTTGTTTAATTGTAACTCAATTGCTTGTTTGTAACTTCTGTACAAATATAGCCTTTGAGCATGTAATTGAATACATAAAGTAGAAAACTTCATAAACACAAATCTTTACATTTGAGCCCTTCATTTTTTTTAAAGTGCCTACATGAAAAAGTGAAATAAATAATAGCTTTGAAAAGTTCGTGGACCTGAATTTACTAAGTACTGAGTTTGGGCCAAACTCGTGCGAGTTAAGTAAATCAGGGACACTTTTGTATCATTAAGCCTATATTAGGACTCATCATAAAGTCTAACATATTGTATCAGCGACCTTTCATTTTAATTTTAGATGTACATATTTTTAACTTTCAATAATTTTCCTGTAGCATCTTTTTTATAGTCAATAAGTTCTAAATCTATTGCACAGTTTCTAGTTTTCTTAAATCATTTAAGAAAATAACTGTGCACAAATTTAGAAAACAAATATATATTTTTTAGTTAATTCACCCATCCAAAAATCTTTTCTTTTTTTTTTTCAAACTTTTATGCAAATACTGATTGCGAGTGGAGTACGTTAAAGGGAGTCCAAGTAGAGCCGGTTTTAAGTCAGGTTAAATTTAAGCAAATTAGCTACTCCAATGATAGTAACAAGATACATTTAGTCCTAAACTTATCTTACATTTCTATTTCAGTCCTAAAACTCTCTCTTTTGTAAATAAGTCCTAATACTTAATAAGATATTAACTTTAGTCCTAAATTTACAAGAAGATAGCAATCAAATATAAACGTCATTTACAAAGAGGAAAAGCGAATAGTTGAAATGATTTATTAACTATTAAAAAATTAAATAGGCTAAGTTTACTAAAAGATACTACTATATAGTTAACGTACAGAGTTTTAAAAAAGTTGATATCAAATAGTTACAATGATTTTTCTTTTTCTCCAAGACAGCTAATAACAGAAAGTCTTAATACCAATTATTTATACAGTTATAAAGTTTCTGGACTCATTCAAAACAATTAATATGATTTTTCTTTCTCCTAGCCTCAAGATGTAAGAGAAATCAGACTTTGGTTTAGGGCTACCAAAAAAAAAAAACAAACAAACAAACAAATCAAAACAAAATGGAAGGTACTCAGTCAATTTGATGCTAGCAATACAAAACAAGGACCTCGGCAAAGGAAACTTCAAACCTGAGAGAGTATACAAGTCAAGTGCCTTGTGTAACAGGCAACAAAACAATTGAACATTCTTGCAACAACTCTATATAAAGGAACCCAGTAATTAATTAGGGGTTGTGAAGTACAACACCATCTCAAAGATGTATCCTCTTAAAGGCTTGTCTCTGATGTTGGTCTTGCTCTTTGGTGCGGCAATATTCCATGCAAGTCCATTGCTTGCTCAGACTCAACCTCAACCTTCGCTGCCTCAGCCTTATGGCCCTCCTGGTGGCTATCCTGGCCCTGACTGGCCATGCCAGTGGCCCAATTGTCCGTCCGCTATGCAGAGCAAACTCAAACCATCTATGGAGCCAGCTCCCAAAACACACAGGAAGGCCAAGCCATTCATGAAGCCGAAGCCACAAGGTTGATTACAGGATTTTATTCCCTCCATCCCATATTGTTTGCTCTATTTCAATTTTTTATTTAACTTTGACTTAAATTTTTCTATATTATTGTTTGTTAAAAAAATTTAAAAATATATATATTTAAAAAATATGATTCTTATAGTTTTTAAATATATATTTTTTTAAAAAATTTAATAAATAATAATATAAATGAATTTAAGTCCAATTTAAGTCAAAAACTGAAATGGAGCAAACAACAAGGGATGGAAGGAGCATGTGATATGCTAATACCATATATGGCACTATCTAGCATAGCTCCACCATGTCTAAATAAACATATTGCTATATCTGGAATCTGTTTTATGGAAGTAGAATTACTTTTTACGAATAAGGGTCATAGAATTTGACTTTCTATATGTCAAATTCTTAGTAGAATAATTCACTTTTGTAGAACAGTATATGCAGATATATATATATGCAATGTCAGTTTGTATTTTTCTTGCTTGCGTATTAATGTACGAAATGCATTGTTATCCCCAGATATATATACATGCAAGTGCTGCTTTCCGCATTAACTTGAGGCAATACCTTTAGGCATTCGGCTTTCAAAAAATGTTGATCTACACAACTCACATTTTTTTGGGTGGTAAACAGTATTTCTCACTAGAAATTATCAATCAAAAAACTATTTTATATTATTTCAATTTATTGAAAAATATTTACTGAACAGTTTAAATTTTACATTAAAAAATTGATTTTAAAAAAAAATTTTAGGACTAATTGTTTCGTAAAGTTAAGGACTCATTTAAAAAGTTAAAAAATCGTAAGACTAATTATTTATCTAGTCCTAAAGTTTTAGAATTTATTTAAATAAATAGGAATTCTCGGAACTCAAATATAAAATATGTAAAATGTTAGGACTAATTAAAAATAGACTTTTCCTACAAAAAATTATCAATCACAACGTGCTGATACGTTGACGTTTGAGAACAGATCAAAGTGATGTTAAACAAGGGGAAAGTTTTGACAAATCAGTCCTAAAATTCCTGGATTTTCCAACAAGTCCTAAACCTTAATGAGTCCTAGTAAAAGTTTCAAGGTTTGCTAAAATTCAATCGAAAAACTTTTGTTTTTAACAAAAAAAAAAATGCTGATGTCACGCTTAACATTATTATCCAAGAAAATTACCAAAAACTCTCTGAGGTTTGGTTGAACAAATAGTTTTGTCCCCAAATTTTCAGAAACCTACACTTACCTCCTATACAAGTTAATACTGTTAATGATTGTTAATACAAAAAAAAAAAAAATCCTTGACCTTATCCTCCTAACATTCTTTCATAAAAATTTTACACCCTAGCTTCTGAATCTAACTAGAAACCAAGAACTTGATGATGAACAAAAGGATTGACGACGAAGATCATCATCCACTACAACACAAATGTAAAATCAAGACTAAGAGTCAGTTGCTAGACATGGAAGTTGCTAATCAGTTGGTGGAATAAAAAATGTGCTCTTTTTTATCACTACTGCTGGGTGACTGATCAGTCATCTTTCAATCAGTAAATTTTTCAAAATTTGACTGCAGTTGCCCTTTAGTCAGTTTCTTAAGTATCCAATTTGATTACATTCTCCCTTTTAGTGGCTAAGTTGATTTAAGGGTTTATGGTTTTTTAGGGTTTTGAACTTTTTTTATTAGGATTTTTTTTTTGTTTAGGGTTTGAGATTTTTTTTAGAGTTTAGGGATATAGAATTAGGATTTAGGGTTTTTAAGGGGGTTAAGGGTATTGGATAGAGATTTAGGGTCTGGGATTTTTATATAGAGTTTAAGGTTTGAAATTAGTGTTTAGGGAAATGGAATTAGCTAGATATGGCTAGTGTATTCATTCAATCAATTCAATGTTAAGGTTTTGGGATTTTTTTTATCGTTATTTAGCATTAATTTGGAGCTTTTTTATAGTTTAGGGATTGAGAATTTTTGTAGGGTTTAAGGGTATAGAATTAGGAGTTGGGATTTTTAAGGGTCTAAGGGTATTAAATTAAGTATTAGGGTATTGAAATTTAGGGTTTAGGATTTTATTTAGGGTTTAGGGTTTAAGGTTTAATTAGGGTTTGTGTTCTGGGTTTAGGGTTTACGATTAATGGGAGTTAGGTTTAGGGTTTAGAGCCTAGGGTTTAGGGTTTAGGCTTTAAGATTTAGTTAGGGTTTAGGGTTTAATTAAGGTTGGTATTTAGAGTTTAGAGTTTAGGGTTAATGGTAGTTAGATTTAGGTTTTAGCGGTATGGAATTAAGGTTTACTATTTTAGAGTTTACGGTTTAGGGTTAATGGTATATTAGGTTTAGAGTTTAAGGATATAGCATTAGGGTCAGGGGGGTTTCTATACTTTCCCCTATATATGATTATACTGGAAAAATGATGAACATATATATGATATATATAATATATTTGTATATCATATCCATATATATGAATATAATAATAATATATCAACCCATATAAAAATGGCCATCACTCTAACCCTAACTATATATACGCTCATATACCCACGATCTCTTCTCCCTCTCATCTCTCAGTCGTTCTCCTTCATATTTCAGCAACTCTCATTTTCTACCTTCGTAGTTCATCATTTGTGGTTCTTCAGCCGTTCGTGGTTCATCGGCCTTGGTTCGCCTCGCCGTTCGTCGTTCACTTCGCCTCGCCTCACCTCACCGTTCGTTGTTTGCCTTGCCTCACAGTTCGCCATTCGTGGTTCCTCAGTGTCACCGTACCTCACTGTTCATGGTTCCTCAGCCTCCATGAAGTTCGTGGCTAGCCTCCCTTCCTTGGCATTCATCTGCAGATCTAATCGAGTTTATTTTAATTTAATTATTTGATTATTTGATTATTAGTAATTAAAATAATTTAATATTCATATCAATTTAATGTAAGTATCAATTATGTAACAAATAAAATAAATAACCAAGTAAATTTAATAATATTAATTAAATAACAATTATATTAAATAGTAATGCATTTTATTTAAAAGATAAAAGTCTTAATATAACGACTGACTATGACAGTCGCTAATAGAGCGACTGAAGTATTTAGTTGCAGGATTTAGGGTGGCCCACAATCCTAGTGACTGATTTTTGACTGAGTATTTTGTTTATGTAGTTATATATGTTGTGCAACTAGAAGTTTTGTTTAATTGTAACTCTATTGCCTGTTTGTAACTTCTACACAAATAGCACCTTTGAGAGTGCAATTGAATACATGAAGTAGAAAACTTCATAAACACAAATCTTTACATTTGGGGCCTTCAATTTTTTTAAAGTGCCTATATGAAAAAGTGAAATAAATAATAGCTTTGAAAAATTTGTAGACCTGAATTTACTAAGTATTGAGTTGGGGACTAACTCGTGCAGCTTAAGTAAATTAGGGAAACTTTTCTATCATTAAGCCTATATTTAATATACCACTTGGTCAGGACGCATCATAAAGTCTGACATATTATATCAGCTACCTTTCATTTTAATTTTAGATATACATATTTTTAATTTTCAAAAATTTTCCTGTAGCATTTTTTTTATAGCCAATAAGTTCTAAATCTATTGCACAGTTTCTAATTTTCTTAAATCACTCAAGAAAATAAATGTACAAAAATTTAGCAAAAAAATATAATTTTTTAGTTAATTCACCCATCCAAAAATCTTTTCTTTTCTTTCTTTCTTTTTTTACTTTTGTGCAAATACTGATTGCGAGTGAAATATGTTAAAGGGAAGGAACAAGTCCAAGTAGAGTTGGTTTTAAATCCAGTTAAATTTTAGCAAATTAGCTACGGCTAGAGTTTAAAAAAATGTTAATTGAAATGATTTATTAACTATTAAAAAATTAAATAGTCTAAATTTACTATAAGGTACTACTATATAGTCAACGTACAGAGTTTTAAAAAAGCTGATATCAAACAATTGCAATGATTTTTCTCTTTCTCCTAGTCAGCTAATAGCAGAAACTCTTAATTCCAATTATTTATACAGTTCTAAAATTTCTGGACCCATTTAAAACAATTAAAATGATTTTTCTTTTTCCTAGCCTCGAGATGTAAGAAAAATCAGCTTTGCCTTAAGGCTACGAAAGAGAAAAAAAAAAAAAAGCAAACAAACAAATCAAAACAAAATGTAAGGTACTCAATCAATTTGATGCTAGCAATACAAAAGAAAGACCTTGACTACAATTAATTGCCGGCGTCTATTGGGCAAAGGATACTTCAGACGTGAGACAGTGAACAAGTCAAGTGCCTTGTGTAACAGCCAACCAAACAACTGAACATTCTCGCAACAACTCAATGTCAAATGGTAAAATTTAATGTGGGTCACCTAATTTATTTTTTTGTCTTAAATAGCTATCAAATCTTTGTATTATCCTAGCGAGATATCTTACCTTTTATTATATGTCCTATTTAAGTACTTTCAATTAATTTCAAGGTTAAGTTTGACTGAAAAAGATAATGTGGCAAAAGAAAACATTAAATAAATTTTAAAATTACACTTCTAGTTCTTTCACTTTTACTATCAATAATTTTAATCCCTAAAATTCCAAACCTATTTTTTATGGTCTCCACCCTAGCCACCGTCGCCAACCCTCCAGCCACCAACCCAATTGCCAACTCTGCTGTTGGCCGCCCCCCAACCGACCGCCTAGCCATCTTCGAAGAAATCGGTGATTTGAGCTTGGGGATTGACAGGTTTAAGATGATCGAGCTTGAGGATCAAAGAAATCGGTGATCCAACGATCTCGATCTAGTTCCTTATCTTGAATCGCATGGACTAGCTCACGAATTCCAAGAGAGAGAGCGTCACTGGAGAAGGCAGTTGTCCTCCTCAATCAAAGATCTCACCGACTACAGTTTGCGACTCGCTCACACAATAATCCTCCATCAAAGATCTTGCGACACACTTGAGATTCGAACACGCATTCAATTCGACCACAGGGAGAAGAGTCAGAAGCTTGGTTTTCTGTACCAAAGCTCAGATCGCCAATTTCTTTAAAGATGGCTCGGCGGTCGACTGGAGGGCAGCCGACGGCGGGGTTGGCGGCTAGGTTGCTAGCTGGAGGGCGGTCGGCTGTAGCGGCCAAGAAAGCAACTTTTGAGGGCTTGGGTTTTAGGGTAGAATCAATTTAATGGAAGTCCAAAGGCTAGAATTAGTGATTGAAAAAAATTGAGCACTATAGTTATTATTTTAAATTTATTTTTACATTATTTAAGGTCACATCATCATTTCCGTCAAACTTAACATTGAAATTAACAGAAAGTACATAAATAGGACATGTAATAAAAGGTAAGGTATCTCACTAGGACAATATAAATGTCAAGTACCTATTTAGGACAAAAAAATAAATTTGGTGATCTCCGGTGAATTTTACCTGTCATAATTATGATACGACACAATTAGTGTCGAAGTACAAATAAAAGCATACATCAACATTCTAATACAATAACTAACACAAGTCTAAAAAAAATTCATAAACAAACATGACTAACATAATTACAGCAAACTTATATAGATGCTTTCAAAGTTTCCAGTTTTGTCTTGAGAATGAGTGAGGGACAAGTTCTTTTTCTTTTTATGTTTACTTCACAATTCAAGTCATATAACCACTAGTTTGGATAGCCCAACTTGGGTAATAAGAGTCTAATCACTTAAACTTACTAATTTAGATAAAATATAAGTGCAATCAATAAAAATTAACACCAAGTAGGATTCATAGGATTGAAAAATCCTACTAATCTTAAGATCTTAATCCAGATCTTATGTGATCCTACTATATCACCGATCTTATTACTTTTCAACAAGATTTCATGATGTTGGATCACAAAATCACAGGATCTTAAGATCAAAAAATGATGATGTTAACAATCGGGATGTTAATATAACACTTGGTCAGGACGCATCATAAAGTCTGACATATTATATCAGCTACCTTTCATTTTAATTTTAGATGTACATATTTTTAATTTTCAAAAATTTTCCTGTAGCATTTTTTTTATAGCCAATAAGTTCTAAATCTATTGCACAGTTTCTAATTTTCTTAAATCATTTAAGAAAATAAATGTACAAAAATTTAGAAAAAAATATAATTTTTTATTTAATTCACCCATCCAAAAATCTTTTCTTTTTTTTTTTTAACGTTCGTGCAAATACTGATTGCGAGTGAAATATGTTAAAGGGATGGACCAAGTCCAAGTAGAGTTGGTTTTAAATCCAGTTAAATTTTAGCAAATTAGCTACGGCTAGAGTTTTAAAAAATGTTGGTTGAAATGATTTATTAACTATTAAAAAATTAAATAGTCTAAATTTACAATAACATACTACTATACAATCAACGTACAGAGTTTTAAAAAAGCTGATACCAAACAATTGCAATGATTTTTATTTTTCTCCTAGTCAGCTAATAGCAGAAACTCTTAATACCAATTATGTATACAGTTATAAAATTTCTGGACTCATTAAAAACAATTAAAATGATTTTTCTTCTTCCTAGCCTCGAGATGTAAGAAAAATCAGCTTTGGCTTAAGGCTACGAAAGAGAGAAAAAAAAAAAAGAAAACAAACAAATCAAAACAAAATGTAAGGTACTCAATCAATTTGATGCCAGCAGTACAAAAGAAAGACCTTGACTACAATTAATTGCCGGTGTCTATTGGGCAAAGGATACTTCAGACGTGAGAGAGTGAAGAAGTCATGTGCCTTGTGTAACAGCCAACCAAACAACTGAACATTCTTTCAACAACTTTATGTAGAAGGGTAAAATCTACCTGGGATTACCTAATTTATTTTTTGTTCTAAATAGCTACCAAATTTTTATATTGTCCTAGCAAGATATCTTATTTTTTGTTATATATCCTATTTAGGTACTTTCAGTTAATTTCAAGGTTAAGTTTGACTGAAAATGATGATGTAGCAAAAGAAAACATTAAATAAATTTTAAGATTACACTTCTAGTTCCTTAACTTTTACTATCGATAATTTTAATCCCTAAAATTCTAAACTTATTTGTTATGGTCTTCACCCCAGCCGCCATCGCTGCCAACCCTCCAACCACCAACCCAATTGCCATCTCTACCGCTAGCTGCCCTGCAACCAACCGCCTAGCCATCTTCAAAGAAATCAGTGATTCGAGCTTGGGGATCGACGGGTTTGAGATGATCGAGCTTGAGGATCAAAGAAATCGGTGATCCAAAGATCTCGATCTCGTTCCTGATCTTGAATCGCATGGACTAGCTCACGAATTCCAAGAGAATGAGCATCACTGGAGAAGGCCGTTGTCCTCCTCAATCAAAGATCTCATCGGCTATAGTTTGCGACTCGCACAATCCTCCTCCATCAAATATCTTGCGACACACTTGAGATTCGAACACGCATTCGATTCGACCACAGGGAGAAAAGTCAGAAGGTTGGTTTTTTGTAGCAAAGCTCGGATTGCCAATTTCTTTAAATATGGCTCGACGGTTGGCTGGAGGGCAGCCGACGGCAGGGTTGGCGGCTGGGTTGCTGGCTGAAGAGCGGTCGACGGCAGCGGCCAGGAAAGCAGCTTTTGAGGGCTAGGGTTTTGGGGTAGAATCAATTTGGTGAAAGTCCAAGGGCTAGAATTAGTTATTGAAAAAAATTGAGCACTAAAGCTATTATTTTAAATTTATTTTTACATTATTTATGGTCACGCCATCATTTTCCGTCAAACTTAACATTGAAATTAACATAAAGTACATAAATAGGACACGTAATAAAAGGTAAAGTATCTCGCTAGGACAATATAAATGTCAGGTATCGGTTTAGGATAAAAAAATAAGTTTGGTGATCCCCGGTGGATTTTACCCATCATAATTATGATACGACACAATTAGTGTCAAAGTACAAATAAAGGCATACATCAACATAACTAATACAATAACCAACACAAGTCTAAAAAATATTCAGAAACAAACATGACTAACATAATAACAGCAAACTTATTGAGATGCGTTTAAAGTTTTGAGTTTTGTCATATGAATGAGTGAGGGACAAGCTCTTTTTCTTTTTTACATTTACTTCACAATTTAAGTCATATAACTACTAGTTTGGATAGCCCAACTTGGGTAATAAGAGTTCAATCACTTAAACTTTCTAATTTGGATAAAATATAAGTGTAATCAATAAAAATTAACACCAAGTAGAATCGATAAGATTGAAAGATACTACTAATCTTAAGATCTTCATCTAGATCTTATGCGATCCTACCATATTACCGATTTTATTACTTTTTGACAAGGTTTCACGATGTTGGATCACAAAATCTTAGGATCTTAAGATCCAAATCGGGATGTCAACAACCTTGGTATTTATGATCAAACCACTACAAACTTTTGCCTCGTTATGCACTTGGATGCTACTACTGTTGGAAAAAAAGTGTGCGGACTGAGCTAACAAAAAATGGGAAAATTGAATAGGGAAAAAACTTCTTCACAGTGCTTCATTTGAAAGAGTTGCCGAACTCATTTCTGTCGAATGTTAACTGGAAATCGCAAGTTGATCGGTAGACCAGACAACTTGGGATTTTGGCGTCAATGGTTGACGAGCTACACCGGAGTTCAAGGAGACATTGTGGTGGTCAAATCTACTCCACTAGGTCATGATCCACCTTGTTCGAGCTAAATCTGCAGCCCATTGCAAGTTTGAGAAGTGGCCCAGCGAGTCAGAGCAAAATTCCATAATGTTTCTGGATTATGAGCATCTTTCTTCGAACCACAGCGTGGTTTTAACAGGTTTGTGCAAATTGCACCCTTGTCTAAAGTTGGATGCCTTTTTGGTTCTGTTGGAAGGGGAATTCATCTACTCCATTTCCAAATTATGTGCGATTTTCCAATAAATTCGACCATGTGCATATTTCGGCTAGCTGGGGTTTATTCAATTATCAACTTTTAGTATTTAAACAATGAAGATCTACCAACTGTATTCAGCACCAAATTGCTTCGTTCCAAATCTCGAATAATAACAGTAGAGCTCTGCATTTTTATAACTTACAATTTGGTCGTTATAATTTTTGAAAATTTTTAATTTAGTCCACTTTTTTTTGAAAAATTTAAAAGTGGCACCTAAACTTTGATAAAATTCAAATTAACTCACTAAAGTTTGAAAAGCACCAATTTAGTCACTAGAGATAATAGGGCTAAATTACAAAAAATCCCTTGAGGTATAATCAAACCTATAGTTTTATCCTCCTATTTTCAAATACCTACACTTGCTCTACACTTGCCCCTCTCAACATTTAACTTTGTTATTGGCCGTTATTAAAGAAAAGAGAACAATTGTTGTAGATTTCAATTATACTGTCTAGTAAAGGGTAATTATATCGGATAAATATGCGGATACTAAACAATATCAATAATTAATATTTATGAAAAATTCAAAAGTAATAAATATTTTGGAAAAATAGAGTAGTATTTATACTTATTCAAACTACTAAATCCAATGAAAAAAGAAAGGTCCAAAATTTTCCCATCAATTAGATGGATTATTGTTTGTCCAGAACCAATGTTATTTGAAAAGTTAATAATATATAGGAATAGTAATCACTTGTATAACATTTTTTAAAAAACTAATTAAATTTTATGAATTTTTAAACTATGAAGCCTTTAAAAAAAGATAAATTAATGAATTCTTAATTTAAAAAAATATATTTTAAAAGTTTTTTTCGGGCTTCTTAAAATATAAGAATACTTAATTTTACAAAATATATTTTAAAAGTGTTTTTCGGGCTTCTTAAAATATAAGAGTTTCAATCATTCTACAATTTACGTAAATAATTACTATATTATTTAAATAAGCACAAACAGTTCAATTCATCATACCCATGTTGTTAGAAAGTATACAAGCGGATTAAATAAGAAAATCCTACTTAAAAATACACGAAAATCCAATTATGTGATGAAATTGGGAAGAAAAAATAACGGGGAAATGCAAATAGAAATTGTGGCAAAACGTTTGATCAAAGGCAAAATTTACGGATTAGATAAATTACACTTTACCACTTCTAGTTAAAAAATATATACTTTGCCCTTAAACTGAGAGAAAATACAGTTTTAAATTTAAATGGATGAAAAATTCATAATTTAAACTGTTAAATAATTATAAAACATTATTGAATGGTTTGAAATTACTAAGAGATAGTTATTGTATAGTTTGAATATGATGAATTTGAATATCTAATGTTAGATGAAATTAATAAAAAAATTAATATTACACCCAGTCCGAGGGACAAAATGTAAATTTCTTGAATATGATAAAAAGAAGTATAATCTCACCTAAGTATTAGTGGGAAAATTGTAGTGCGTGAGCCTGTAATGCAAAACTTCAAGTACATATATAAGGGCATAAAGGCATCGAGTTAAGCTCGAACCCACGAGGCTTAAGCTCAGCCTTTTAAGTTATTGGTACTATCCGTGCTCTATCTTGAATCCAAATTTTAAAGCTCAAGTTCTATCCAAAAGCCGGTTATGCTCGAATGAAGGGACCTTTACAAAACTTATTATATTTAATTTAGAATTTTAAACCAATAACTCTTTGATTAATTATATATGTTATTATTGAAAGTACGGGTAAATTTCATGAATGATCCCTAACCTTTAGTCATTGTTTTCATTTTGTCCCTGACTTATTGAATGTTCTGTTTTAGTCCTAAACCTATTAAAACGTTTTGTTTTAGTCCTAAATCTATTGACAGCGTTTCATTTTGCTCCTAATTTAATAAAATTTGTTAACTCAAAGTATTTATCTGATAACAATGTTTTATATCATAATTTAAACTATCTAGTAATTATCTTACAATAAATTTAATCTGTAAAATAATTTTTTATAATTAATAAAAAATTTAAGTCACTTTTTTTTCCTCTCTATAAATTGAACTTATTTTATTCAGGAAGAAAAAAAACTATTAATTTAAATTGTCTATTTACTGTTAAAAAATATTAAACTGTTTAAATTTACTGGAAGACAGTTACCGAATATTTAAATTAGGATTTCAAAAGTTTCTATCAGACAATTATTCTGAATTAATGAATTTCATCTAGTGAGGGACCAAAATGAAATAATTTTAATAGGTTTAGGATCAAAACAAAACATTCGATAGGTTAAGGACTAAAAGGAAATAATGACAAAAAGTCAGGGACTATTTGTGCAATTTACTCTTGAAAGCACTTTAGGCCCGCTAACAAAAGGGATCCAGTACCTCCATGTTCAAGCTCAGCCCTTTAAGGTGTCAGGCACATTTTTAGGTTTGACTCAAGCTTGAACTCAATAGTGTTCAATTCTACAAGCCTCAAATCGAATTCAAACTCAAACTACCAAAAAGGTTGGAACCCTTTAGGCCCTGTACATACACTAGCAGAAGT